>VDFB02281202.1:0-123042 GCA_007258455.2 Sequoia sempervirens
GTAGTTTGTGATTTGTAAGCTTTGCAAGCAACTTCATCTAGAACCATCATGGAGCAATTCTAAGCTCACCATTATGTCTAAACAGGCCATTTACCTCTGAAACATCTTTAATTCATTGAAATCTAACAACTTTGGCATTACTATTGCACGGTATGGTCATCCATGCAACGTGCAAATTGATCAGTTTTCTATAGGTTGCAGGACATGTAGAGAATATTTAGGTAAATACTAGGTTGGTTGAAATAATCTTGCTGAAGGAATATTCTACCATTGGTAGCTTCTATCACACTGCCAACTACATAATCTACCATGTCATTGTATGACTTGAAATCAACAATGCCATGCACTTGGTGCTACATTAACAATGACACATCATCACTACCACATCAACAAAGCCATGTCATCTACCATGTCAGCATCTAGTCAATCATTCAATCATATATGCCAAGTCAAAATATATGCTTAGTCACCAATTGATGTCAACATGACTTCATGATGAGTAATTCAATTTGACACCTGAACTTCAGAATTTTCACTCATCATGAATCCAATTAGAGTCCATTTAGGGCCAATTTTTAACTATTTTTCTGACAGCTACACAATGATAATATTATATTTTCAAATTTGTGCCCCTATTTTTAAAATTTTGTAGTTTGATTAGATTCTTTCTCAATAGTTTTCACTTTTGGAATTTCTAGAGGTTCATTTGGGTTCATATGAACTCATTTTTGGGGTGTATTCTATTGAAAGCGCATAACCTTTTGCAAACATTGCATTGATAATTTATGTATGTTCTTATTCTAACTCGGTACGGTGAAAAGAAAATTGTACATTTTTTGAATCAAAGAAATTTTGATGTATGACCTACAAGTTTATATTGAAGGAGAATGTGTATTCTCAAACTATAAAATGTTGCACACATCTTGGGTGGTTCCCATCATGGTTTTAACTATAGCTTCAAAAAAAATTGCCATCTTTCCAAATCACCAAAAGTATCTACATTGATCAAAATGTAGCTTCAAAACTTATGTAGTCATTCTAAGTCACTAGAACTATGAGTGTTGGCAAGAATGCAAAAATACGTAGAAGATTATTGCATCAAAGAGTCTCCTTTACCTTATCTCCTGTTGATGTTGTAGCCGTGGGCCTCACACTTCCAGCGGCGATTTAATTAACAAGCAATAAATTAAATATAGCCAATGGCTATTTATTTATTGGAGTCGACTTATGAAGGGTCACTTCTATTCATTTGTAATTATATTTTTTATCAAAAGAAGCTGACATAAAGTGTATGTTCGCCACCTTCAAGAACACATTGTTTTGATAAGAGGCCGACTTATCTTGGAGAAAGAATCCCACCTTTACATGGAGAGGCCGACCTCTTGTGTAGAGACGCATCTCTTGGGAGAAGTCATTCTTATGTTGTATATATAGGCGCTGCTTTCTCCCTCATTCATTATTCATATTCATCCTTGTTTAAGTTCGCATAAGCAAGATGTTGAGTTTCATCTACAACAGATCAATCCAAGAAGAAATTCGATACTCTTTGTGTGTGGTATCATTATTATCAATACAGATCGGCCTTGTGTTGGGCCTCATTGTAAAGCGAATTGCTGTTCATTATTCAATATATAAGTGATATATTGTTGCTGGGTTTTTCTCCCTCAAGTTGGAGGGTTTTCCCAGGGTATATGCTGTGCCAAATTGTGTGAAATTGTTCTTTATCTGCTTATTTAATTTCTGATCCTAAAACTAACATCTCCTTGGTCTCATTCCTAATCCAAGTGATATTGCCAAAAGAATGAATGGTTTAACAATAATGACAAAGTTTGTGGACTTCTCTATCTCATTGTTTCTTAGTTCTTACATCACATAGAGAACTTAAATTGCCATTTAACTACTTGGTCCACTATTCAGCAATTGTATAGAGATCTATTAGAACATCTATCTAGTTGTGACAACTCATCAATGGACCTTTATTCATCAAAAGTTGTGACAACTCATCAATGGACCTTTATTCATCAAAAGTTGCAAACACAACCATCAAGATTCTTCCTTCTACTACTTCTACAAAGATTATGGCTTTTCCAAATGCTTCTGATGACTCTCTTCAATTAGTTCATAAATTCCTATAGGATCCATCTTATTCAAATACATTCTTAAATGGCATCTCACATTTGTTTGTAGAATCTCACCTTTGGGATCTTGATAACATTATCAAAGACATTGTTTCTCTCTTTGATGACAGATCTCATGTAGCTTCATCACCTTCTTTGGATGTAATGAGGGTACTGACAAACCCTCGTGTTCATGCTTCTTCAACTCTACATTCTTTCATGATGACACATCTTGTATTTGTACCTAAGTCTACAAATCAGATCCAATCATATTTCAACATAGGCATGGAGAAATATGAGCATTTTGTAGAGATCTTCATCTTGCCTCCCATGCCAATTTTTGGAATGAGAATTCAACAGATATGTAACTTCGGATTTCTTTCTTCCAAAAGGGAGATGCACTATTTGAGGCATGTTGTACCCAAAATAAATTTTTGCTTCAATAAGACATTTTTCTTAAAATGATCTAAATCATGTAAAATTGTTGTCAAAAGTATGTTTTAGCTCAAACCAAACATAGGATTTTTGTGGGTTTACATCAAGGAACATATGTGCAAAATTCTGAAAATTTGAAAATTAGGGTTTCGTACCCCTGTTTTTAGGAAAACCCCTAAAAATAGGACCTTTCCATAATTAATTGAAAATGATTTTGATAGGATGAATTGACTTCACGATCACACTAGTCAAGTCAAAATCACCAAAAAATTTGTTTTACTCTGGTGGGTCTATTTTCATTTTTCAGGAAGAAAGTTAGGACCTCTGCAGCCATTAATGGTAGAATGGCCAGTACCAGGTGCTGAAATCTAAGCCTCAAAAGTTTCAATGAAGAATCCATGGCGAAAATGCTCAAAAAGATGATATCTAACGGAGGGGATTTTCAAAATTGAAAAATGCCAAAAATTGACTAACTCTGGAAAAGACATGGCTTGCTACCAAGGAGGCTATGCAGTCAAACATGGGAAAAAGCGCCCCTGCTGACCAGGGGTGCCCTTGAACTAGATGATCCAGATGTCACTTTTGAATGAACTTGTCTTCAGGTGATCTCTCCGACATCAGCTCAGCCTTGCAACGAACCTATTAGCCAACCTACGAGACACATCAAACGACAACAACTGTTGACCGTTAGAACATGCAAAATGGAAGGTAAATCAATGCATATCAAGACAAAAGCGCCCCTGCTGGCCAAGGGCGCCCTTGAATTTGAGGCACTTGATGAAGTTTACAACAACTACTTTCTACAAGGCATTTGTTCAACTCTCTCTCAGCGTTGCAATCAATCCAACTACACATTCACAGGACCTGTCAAGCACTCATAGGCAGAGATCAAGCAGAAAACACCAAAGGTGGAGGCTAAATGAAGAATAATGGAGAAATTGGCTAAGTGTTAAGGAAAAGCGTCCTTGCTAGAAATAGGCGTCCATCTTCTTGGGTAGTTAGATGCAGTCTGCAAGCTCGGTGACCTCCAAGATGACCTTCTCTATTTTGATCAATCTCAACAATGACACCGTCAGCAAAGACAACGGACAAATCAGACATCTGACGACAGAGATCAAACTGGGACCAATCACAAAATTTTGCAACATGAAAATCACAAGTCAAAAAGTCAAAGGCGTCCCTGCAGGCCAGGGGCGCCCATACTTTTGAAGTACCTAAACCAACTTTCAGAATCCACAAAGCCAGTCATCCTTTCCAGGACTAAGTTGGTTATCCATCCCATGTTTTAGCGAGATCATCAGACTCATTACTCAGTGGTGATCTTAGATCGGAGCACGGAGGGTTAAAATGGAGGAATTGAAGAACATTCAAGAAATTGACTAAGTCTGAAGCTAAAAGCGCCCCTACTAGGAAAAGGCACCCTTAAATTTGAGGTATCAGATTCAGGTTTTGAGCTTTGCAACTCCCAGGCACACTTAATCAGAGTTGTTCCATCTCAACAATGGATCTATCAGCAACATCTCAAGATCAACTGAGCAACCGGAATCGAGGATCGAACAAAGGCACTTCATCATGGAAAAAGAGTGAAAATGTCTTCAACTCTTCAAAGGGACGCCTAAAGTCAAAGAGAGTCTCAGTTGACTGAAGTTGTCTATTTAGACAACCTTTTTCATGTCTAAAATGTCCCCAAATTGGTGGAAATCACTCCCGGGAACTCCATATCAGGCAAAAAGACTCCTCAATCATCAGTTGGAACCCAAAATTGATTGCTTCAACATCAATCATTATATATCAAGCCTAGGCATCACAATTCATTATCTTTCTTTTCAGGTTGAAGACAAAAACAACAATTTCTTCTCCAAGACGTCTTTTCAAGATCTGACATAGGGGTTTTCACCGTTCTTCATATTTTTGAAGATCAGTTGCACAGAAGGACAGTTTATCAGAGGTTGCATCAAAAGGCATAATTTTTCCAAAAAGATAGTTGATAACTTCCAATCTTCTTGTCTTTTTCCTCTTTTCTTGTCTTAGGTCTTCTTGCATGTCCCAGAAAACAACGGATAATCATAGATCTGACCAACTAGGTATGATAAGCATAGTTTTTCAGCAAAACCCACTTCTTGAATTTTTCCAGAAACAACAAACTTGTTGCCCCTATTTTTAGGGATTTTCCAAAAAAGTCACAAATTTGAAAATCAAACGAACTGGGTTTGTTCAGCATTGGAGCACGAACAATACCCATGTGTCATATTTTTTCCGGAAAAATACTTCTAGGAAGGCACTATTTTTAGGGGTTTTCAAAAAAGTACCTGAACAGTATCAAGTGCACAGTCAATCTTTAAGTTTTTCAAAATGCAGTTCTCCCAAGTGCAATACAAGACCAAAACGGTCTTGGTTCATGATTTCCTAAAAATGATAGACACTGACTTGCATCAGGTACACCTAGAGGTCGACTCAGAAAGGTTGGAGGGCATAGACCAGTGCACATTACAGAACATCGAGCAATCTGGATTGCTTGAGGCTGCATCAATCCCCATCACATTACAAAGCGTGGAGTTTGTAATTGCTTGCATTCGGCATTACAACCCTACCACACAAGAAATTCGTTCAGTGGATGGGCGAGTGATATGCAGCCTTAAACCTAAGGATGTCGAAAAGTGTTTTGCTATTCCACCATGTCTGACAAATGTGGTCATATCTGTGAGAGAATGCAAAAAGGCATTCGAAGTGTCAAAAGATAAGTGCCAGCAGAGAATGGAAAAAAAATGGCTAAAAAGCAAAAAGGCCAACTTGCCCAACAATGTAGGGCATGGAGAGTTCCGAGATGAGTATGCAGTGATGATAACTCTACTCAACCGTATCACTGGACAGGAGGAGGCGAACCAATTTCAGTCATGGATGTACTACATCATCGCCAAAATTGTAAGCAACAGAGAGCATTACGACTGGCCTGCCCTCATCAGTGATACACTCCACAAGCAAATGGTCGGGTTTTTAGAGGCTCACAGGTTTCACATGTGCTCATATCTTGTATACCTGATTTCCTTCCAAGGCCAACTCAGAGCATTAAACACTGTGGGAACCTTAGGTGTGCAGAAGGTCCACAAACATTTTCCGTCACTTGAGTTTACACAAGCAGAACGACATTTCAAGCAGATAAATGATCTCTTCATAATGCACACCGTAAGGGACCTTGACCATGAGATGCATATATGTATATCACTAGCAGCCAAGGAGGCAATGGTGGACTGGGCGAATTGGTTCATCCAATTCCCCACCTTCGCCTATATACGCGTATATGGATACAACGGTCATCCTGCCATGTTACCCCTCTACCCTTCAGATAGGGTAGTCTTCATGAAGTTCTTGCGGCAGTTGGCCGAAGTTCATTCTCATATGCGCCTCAAACGCAAGACGGCTACGAGCTTTCCTTTCCAGATGGGACTTTACAGGTGTAAGACAATAGCTGATGCCAAAGTTATGAGCCAAGAGACAGTGAGACTTAATCTTAAGTACCTCATCGAGAGACAATCGTATGATCCTAGAGGCCTTTATGCAACACACCTTAAGAAACACTCTTCACACGAGCCTTCCATGGAAGACTATTGGGTCAATTGTGAAGATGAGTTTGATGTACGAAGACGTAACTACAGCCGGTTTAGACTTCCGCAAATTGTTGTTTTCATGACAGAAGATGTGGAAGGCCTATCCAATGATGATGGGGAAGTTATTCTTCCCTCATTCTTCGTGGATCAGGTGGACTCACAACCACTTGGAAAAGTGGATTGGTATGCCAAGGAGAATACATCTATAGAGGAAAAAACAAGTAGGGTTGTCAGAAACAGTCAACTCTACTTGGACAATAAGAAGACAAGGAAGGTAGTAATTCCCCGCATAGAGCCGCCACCGGTTCACCCTTCACTACCTTCCATGTCAAGGAAGAAGCCCAGACAGAAGCAATGGAGTGACCCTCTCAGAGGAATGAGGATGTCAGGGCACACAAGGGGAAGAATACAGACTGCTGATACAAATCAGCAAGAAATTCATGTGGAGACAGCCACAAACATACCTGAGACAGTCATGGAAACAACTATAGTTGAGCCAGTGATTAAGACAATCACAACTGAGACAGAGCCAATAATGGAAGCAATTGTAGCTGATATAGTGCCAGTGGTGGAAGCAGAACCTCCTACTTCACCACCATCACAGCAGTGACCAATCCCTATTGACTTGGATTCACCACCACGAGATACTGCAGCACAATCTCATTCGTCAGGAATTCAAGGGCCTAACATTCCTCCTTCCAGCTAGGCTAGTCAAGATTCATCTTGGCTTGAGAGCCTCCTAGGAAGGAAGAGAGAAAGGCCATCCTACCAGCTAGACTTCACAAAGTTTGATCATGTCCCTCAAGACATGCCAGTAAAGAAGTTGAAGAAGCAGGTTTATGTAGGAAAGAATGCCGACAATGAATTTGTCATAGAGACAGCTGCACCACCTGAGGACAAGAATGCACACGAGGTAGAGGTTAATGACTTTACTTTGTCAAAAGTCAACCTCGGTAAGACCACTCGTCAAGTGGAAGCAAATATCCTTGGAGTTGCGTCAACAAGTGTCCAAGAAAGAATGGAAAAGGACAACAAAGACAAAGCAGCCTTAAAGGCTGAAAACCAGCAGTTGAGATTATACATATCTAGCTTGATGCACGGTACACCAAACATCTCTGCCTTGCCTCGAGAGTTGCTAGACCTTCCCGCGGAGCAAAATCACCACCAGCTTATCCTGTATGGAAAACACTTGAGAAGTCAAGTGGAAGAATTTGTCATAAGAGGACGGTGTATACTTACAGAGCTGTATCAGCTAAGGAACAGAGCTCATGAACTCCATGTGGAAATTCAACAATCAGAGCAAAAGGTAGCAGAGAAGAGGCCTGGGGATGAGATTACTATCTTAGACTTGCAGTTGGCATACCAATCAGTTACTACAGTGGAAAACAAGCAACATCTTTTCGCATGGAAAGAATAGTTTGCATACAAGGTGAAAGCATATGACACCAACTCTGTAGAATTGATTAAGTACCAACAGATTGTGGCAGGTGTTATCAACTTCGTAAGAATGTTGGTAATATCTATCCCTTGCCTTTATCAGCACAAGGGAGGTGCATACATTGAGCTAGCCGAAGTGCAAACACAGTTCCAAAATCTCATCCGTGACAATTTTTGCGGTGACCCTGCTGGTTGTGAGTTGAGTAAGATTGCAGTCATGTCAACCAAGTTGGATGATGCGGCTACAAAGAATATAGAGTATCAGCAGCAAATTGCAAGTGGTGAAGAGTTGTTGAAGTGCCACGTCATCATCCTATGGAGCATTAATCACCCAGAGGCAGAAGAAGTCAACGACTGGCTAGAGGAGTTGTTGACTAGTGGTGAAGAGGTGTAAAGCACCTAGAAAGGACGTCCTACCCTCCAAAATAGCATTAATGACAAATAGGAGTTAACTTGATGCCCCTTTCCAAGTTAACTCATTGTCCCACAAATCATGCATGTTAGATCCCACTAATTATGGATGTCTATTCTAGATCTCCACTAATTGTGGATCTCTATTTTTCGAGGCACTTTTGTAGTTTGAGTTCACTTTAATTTAGTTTTAGTTAACTGAAGTAGTTTTCCAGTTAACTGCTTGATCACCTACTTTTAGACATAGGAATAAATCTTGCTGATTGATTGGCAAGAACTCAATGTTAACTCAAGGAGACTTTAGGGTTTCCTACTCTTTTGAGTTGTATAAATGAGAACCTTGGGCTCATTATTTTGTAACATTACTTCACGGCAACAAAATGCTAAGCTAAAAAGCCTTCATATTGTTCGCTTAGTATATGTTCTTGAATTGTATTTGTTATAGTTAAACACCAAGTACAGTTTGTGTTTTCTCTATTAAGATAGGTGTATTCAATCATTGTTCGTGTGTTCTTGGTTTGATAGCTTCATGTGTGATTGCCTCTTTGACACAAGTTGTTGTCCCAACGTGTAACCTTTGGTGGAAGATTGAGATAATAAATCAGGAGAGCTACCTTGCCTTTGATCTAAAACTCTCAAAGTTTTATCATTGTATGTTGTTTTGATAATCTTCTTTCGATCTACACCTCGGAAAGAGCATTGTCTCTCCTTGAGAATTTAGGCAGTAAGATTATCGTCCTTTATTGTTTCTAGTAGTCTACTTTTCAGCCTACACCTCGGAAAGGTCTTGGTACCTCCTTGGGAATCCTGGAATATAGCCTACCATTTGAAGATTACTTGTGTGGATTCTATTTTGGTGTGAATCTGGGAGTTCGGAGCCTTCGAATGCATTCTGGGAGAAACATTCGTCTAAGTGATCGAACCATTACATTCCCGCTCCTATATTCTCTTGCTCTATTTATCTAGAGGAGATAGGATAGGTTAAAAGTTAGCTTAGTTGTAGTTAAGATCTGCAAAAACCAGAGTAAACCTTAGCTGCAACGCATTGTGTTTATGCACCCTTCTTACCTGCCGTTGAGTAAAAAGATAGGAACAGTAGTTTACTTTACTTTTTACACAAATATCAGCAACAAGAGGGAACTTCCCCTCCTAATTTGAAGAAGCAGTTACTACACACTTGCAATAGCTGGCCGTTTCCAATAAGCACTCCAAAGGTGCTAATTGAAACACCAACAAGACAGATGGACTTACTTTAGCACTTGCTATGAGACTATTTGCTTCAACCACCTTGATCTTCTACAACATCAAAGAAGTTGCTCCTTAGTGGTTATCTCTCTCTTCTTGGGGGACATCTCTGTTTGGGGGAATACCATTTTATACATGGCTTCCTTTGGGTGGGTATTATGTAAATTATCCATAATATTTATCTGAAAGATAATGAGAATAAAATTTCTTTGTTTTCTGACTTTGGGAAAATCTTGCTGTATATCTTGGTTTTCACAAGATTGCTTTGTGAGAATCTTTCTATTTTCAGAGATGGAATTGTCTCATCTCCTCTTATATTCTTTATAAAGTGCAAAAGTAATAGGTAAAATCTTATCTCACCACTTATCAAGATGTTCATGAGACTGGTTGATGGTTGAGGAGAGCATTTAAGCATAGTTCCACGGGGGCGCGTCCCCCTCGAAAAAGTAGCCGTCTCGGAGACGGGGACGTCTCCGAGACGTGGGGATGTCAAGGAAACGTCCCCCCGCCGCCCCCCCGCCATCCCCCCGTCCCTCCGCCGTCCCCTGGGCGTTTCCTTCACAGGGAGTCTTCTTCACGTCTCAGAGTCTCCTCGGAGTCTTATCCGCGTCTCCAAGTTTCCCGCGTCCCCTAAGTCCACTTATTAAAATAATGATTTTTTTTTTAAATTTTATGATTTTCATTTATCATAAGACATGAAATATTTTAAAATTTTAATATTATATTACTATAATTAAAATTTAAAATATAATATATTATTAATTATTAATTTATTATATGATTAAATTTTTATGACTTAAGTCTTAAGAGTTAAGACTAAATGAATTTAATGAAATTTCTTTTTCACCGAGCATTTTCATTTTTCATTCTGTGCGACTGTGTTGGCGAGTGGCGGGAGACTGAGAGTGAGAATCGGAGCCCTCTGAGAAGCAAGAACTGGTTATTCAACTGATTCAGCTTCAAGCGAATTTGACCAGGTAGGTTTCCGTTTTTATTTTTTTAATATTTTATTTGTTTTCATTGTGTAATGCGGAATGCCAGAGTCCAAACCCGACACACGGGAAGGGCATTAGAATTTAGAAATAATTTTAAAATTTAAATGTCTGGCCGTCTTTGCACCCGCAGTCACTGAGCTGTGTGGATTTTATTTTTTAAATGTCTGGCCGTCACGGGAACTCTGGAACAGATGCCTCAAAGAGGTGTCCGCTCATGGACTGCGACCAGTCCATGAGCGGACACCTCTTTGAGGCATCCGTTCCACATTTCTAATCTTTCCCGTGTGTCGGGTTTGGACTCTGGCATTCCGCATTACACAATGAAAACAAATAAAATATTAAAAAAATATTTTAAAATTTAAATGTCTGGCCGTCTTTGCACCCGCAGTCACTGAGCTGTGTGGATTTTATTTTTTAAATGTCTGGCCGTCACGGAACTGTGGAACGGATGCCTCAAAGAGGTGTCCGCTCATGGACTGGTCACAGTTCATGAGCGGACACCTCTTTGAGGCATCCGTTCCAGAGTCCATGGAGCGGACACCTCTTTGATCCGCTCATGGACTGTCATGGGGTGCGCCTAAATTTAAAACTAAAACTTAGTAAAATAAAAAAATTAAAATTTTTAATTTTTTTATAAATTTAATTTGATTATGCGGCATGCCTCTTGGGCCCTGGCTCTTTGTGCTCTGCAAAATGTGGAAGCACAGGCAAGGAATGTGAACTGTTTACAGTTTGACAGAAAATGTGGAAGCACAGGCAAGGCATGTGAACTGTTTGACTGATTTTTTCAGTCAAACAGTTCACATGCCTTGCCTGTGCTTCCACATTTTCTCATTTCTGTCAAACAGTTCACATGCCTTGCCTGTGCTTCCACATTTTCATTTTAATTTCAGTCAAACAGTTCAATTCTGTGACTGTCAAACAGTTCACATGCCTTGCATGTGCTTCCACATTTTGCAAAGCAAACAGTTCAGATGCCTTGCCTGTGCTTCCACATTTTCATGCATTCAACATTCTATCAAACAGTTCACATGCCTTGCCTGTGCTTCCACATTTTCATGCATTCAGCATTCTATCAAACAGTTCACATGCCTTGCCTGTGCTTCCACTTTATAGGTCTGATTTTTAATTTTTTTTTTTACATCGTAGGTCTGATTATTTTTTATTTTTTAACATTGTTTTTGAGCCATCATCATCATAATGAGTTCACAGTCACACAACAGAAGTGATGATGAACCAGACATTCAAAGTGCAAATGATTCATCAAATGATCCTGACTTTCAAATAAGAGGGGAGGCTGAGGGTGAAGTTCAACCACAAGTACAACATGGCTCAGCCTCAAATACTCAAACTACCACAAGTTCCATTGGTAGTAAAGATAATAGCTGCCCTTCAGAACTCCTTCAAGAATGGGCCAAGGGCCCCTTTGATCCAAAAAAACCTTTAAAACAATTTGCATCCAAGATAGCAGCAAAGCCTGGGGCAACTGGGGGCACTAGATTATGGAAGTGTCACATGTGTGAGCTTACATGGTTTGGCAGCATTACAAGAACTAATGCACATTTTCTTCTTGTTCGAGGCAAAGGTGTAGATGTATGCAAAGCTGTGGCAAATAATTTGAAGTACAGGGTTGAAATTTTAAAATTATGGGGTTGTAGTGAGGATGAAGTGCCTACATCTGCTACATTGCAACGTAAGAGTATGGGTGATCAGATTTCAGCAGTGTCTACTTCTACTTTGCAAAGTCAAAGGCCACCAAATCCGTTCAGTTCAAGTGCAGCAGAGCCTAGGGGGAAACGTAAGATGGCATCTTCACAACCTTTAGCAAGTTTATTCAATGTGCAGGCAAAGGATGAGGCAGATGATGCCATTGGCAAATTCTTCTTTGCCAATGGCATTCCATTCCACGTGGCTCGCTCTCCTTATTATAAGGAAGCTGTGTCAAAAATAATAAGGGCAGGACAATCATATGTGCCACCAGGGGAGAATAAATTGAGGACAACAATCTTGGATCAAAACTATTCCAAGATTAATATTTTGATGGAGAAGATGAAGAGAACCTGGGTCACAAGTGGATGCAGCATAGTCATGGATGGGTGGACGGACATTAGGCATCGTCCACTCATCAATATCATTGTCACATCTGTAGCGGGCCCTTATTTCCTTAGGGCTATTGATTGTTCAGGGCATAGCAAGGATGCCCATTATCAGTTTCAGATCCTCAAGGATGCTGTAGAGGAGGTTGGGCCACAAAATGTGGTGTAGGTAGTGACAGATGCGGCCCATGTGTGCAGAGCTACAGGGAGGTTGATTGAGGCAGCCTATAGACATATTTTTTGGACTCCTTGTTGTGTGCATGCTATGAATAATGCACTTAAGGACATGGGTAAAATCAGCTGGATCAAATCTATTGTCAGTGATGCTAGAGATGTGCAGATGTTTATCTGCAACCATCATCATTCACATGCACTTTTCAGGTCCTTCTCCAAGAAGGAATTCCTGAAGCCTGTAGAGACTCGGTATGCATCATACTTTATTCTCTTGGAGAGGATGCTTGAGTTGCAAGAGCCATTGCAACTAATGGTAATGACAGCAGAATGGAACAGATGGCCTGAGTCGAAGACACAGCAGGGATTGAGGGTTAAGGAGGTGGTGAAGAATGATGTCTTTTGGGCTGATGCCAAGTATATTGTCTCCATCATTGAGCCAGTCTTCAAAGTTATTAGATTTGGGGATTCTAATGCACCTTCCCTTGGAGAGGTATACGAGTGCATTGATTCCATGCTTGATCAAATGAAGGCTAAAGTGCGAGAGAAGGACCCCACAATGCAATTCTACACCGAGCATATTTATCCAATCATTCAGCATAGATGGGAGAAACTCAACACTCCCTTACACATGGCTGCCTACGCATTGAACCCAAAGTGGTATGTGCCACGTCCCAGGCAGAATGACACCTATGGAGGATGTTGAGGTGAAGGAAGGGTTCATGAAGGCCATTGACAAAATGTATGATCCTATAGAGGCCAGCTTGCTTCGTACTGAGTGGACAAAATTTGCTACTCTTTGGGGATATTCAGAGGCAGCCAAAGTAGATTTGGAGACTATGTCACAGGAGGACCCCAAGTTGTGGTGGACTATGCATGGGCCTAGATCTTTGATTACTACTCTAGCCATTCGTTTGCTGTCCCAGGTTTCTAGTTCTTCTGCTTCTGAGAGGAACTGGTCCACTTATAACTTCATCCACTCTGTTAAGAGGAACAGGCTCACTTCTAGGAGGGCAGAGAAGCTTGTGGCTGTCCATAGTGCCTTACGTCTCATTGATCGCAGCACAACTACATACAAGGAGAGTCCAGCAGCCAGATGGGATGTAGAGCCAGAAGAGCCAGCACAGATAGATGAGGATGCTACACAGACAGGGCTGGTTGGTATTGGTTTAGATGAGCTTGAGCATTTGGGGTCCTCGTCCGATGGTTCCAGTGATGAGGAGATTGACATGGAGATTGGAGTTGGAGATGATTAGATCATTAGAGGCATCAGTCCATTAGCTATTTAGTATTTACTATTTTGTTTTTGAAGTTTGAACACTGTTGTGTTGATAACTTGATAGTTGATACTTGATTGTAATTATGAATCATGACTATGAAATTTTGAAATTCAAATTATGAAACAACTAGTTCTCGTTCCAATCACAATGTCTATTAAGTTACAAGTATATTTTCATTTTGATTTTCATTGTTTCAATGTTCACTAGTTCAATGAAATCATTGCAATGTGTTTAAACTCTAAAATTTACTTATTCCTTAGGCTTTTACAGTTATACATCTTTTTATAACTAATTTTTCAAGTACTATATGTATTTCAGCGCACCGCCCCCCCGCCGCCGTCCCCCCGCCGTCCCCTCGCCATCCCCAAACTTAGGGCCACCGCCCCTGCGCCCCCGAAACCCGTCCCCTGCCGTCCCCCCATCCCCGTCCCCGAAACTTGGTGGAACTATGCATTTAAGAGTCCAGCTAGTGCTGGTCTAATATAGCCCCCCCCTATTACTAACTTATATAATAGGGGATTACCATATTTGAGTTGAAAAGGTATCGTTGTTGTCAATTACCTCAGTGGGATTCATATATAAATATTCAATACATTGTTTGTCACAACACAATTATGGAATCCAAAGGATAACACATTTCTTTTGAATCATGTGTACTTTCATGGTGCTTTGACAATGCCTTCCTTAGACCGGAATTTTTGAAGCATGTTAACTGGTGAAATGAAACCTGATAAGGCTGAAAATATTTCACATAAGAAAAAAAAAAGCATTTAGTAGATATTACAGGAATTTTTCAAAGCACATATCCTAAGACCAGCAACAATTGTCTTTTAGGCCTCTTCTCTAGATTTAATTTGTGCATGTGAAAAATTATTCTAGGTCATAGCTGATATTTCTTGATAATGTTTGAGCATGTTCTGTAAGCAAAGTTAAACTGCACAGAGGGGTGACTTGTTATAGCTCCTATTTGAAAAAGAAAATCCAATAGAAAGTCTAAGTTGATGTAAGAATATAATAAAAACATTCAATTTATATATGTGTATGTACACACTTACGTGTCTATATATAAAACTAAACCTAGAATTAGGAGACAATTTAAGATTATTGTTTTAGACACAAGATAAAAAAATCTTTGAGAATACTCTTTAGGGGCAGCGTATTATTTTGAGGCACTTATAAAACAAAATTATTGAGATGTTATATAGAATAGCTTTCTAAACCAAGTAGTGAACTGTTTCAGAGCCCAAATGTTAGTACAATTTTATAAATCCAAAGCTTTAAGATGTCAAACAGGTTTAGGAACTCACCATAAGCATGCCCAATTTGAGTGGTATTCTTGAATCCAGCAGTTATCACTAAACAAAGTATCATCAGGATCCAATTGATTTCAGGAATGTAAATTTGTCCTGGAAACTGTTTTGATGTATGGACCACCTTGACCATAGGGAAACAGCCAAGAGCCACTGATTGCTTGATAATTGCAAATGTTGCAGATATTGTTGCCTGACTTCCAATAACAGCCGCAACAGTTGCAATTGCAAAAATCGGCCAATATACAGCATCTGCAGGAGAATTGTCTTCAAATTAATAATTAAAAAGTGAATCATGTATATTTTCTGACAAGTTAATTGGTCTTTTGGATACATGGTGTTAAAAGATGTATTCAAATTTGCATGCCTGGAATGGACCTATAAAAGGCTTCTGAGACATCATGTGGGTGTTTTGTGAGGTATGCTGCTTGCCCGGTGTAAGCCAATAGCAGACAAGGAAAGACAACCACAGTAAATGCGATCTGCACATGGAGATAAACCAGAAGCAATAAACAGTATGCCAGCTCTACAGATGATCTTCAAGATAACTTGCATCAAGAGAGATAAGAAAAGAAACAACATTAAGCAATATCAATAGGATTAAAATTTATTGTTATGTATAATTTTGAATCTGATTACTATTTATGTGAAAGCCTACCTGGGTAGATTACACAAATCAGACTAAAGTTGTTTCTTCCAGTATAATCACAAAAAATCATCTTGAAATTATTCCCTATCAAATTCTTTGAATGGTCCGTGATTCTGAGCACAGGAAAATAAGCTAAAGATGGAAGGTGCCCAAGGCCCCAATGGTTCCTCCAAAGTGAAACAGCATAGAGCATGAAGAGATCTAGTTGGTTATAGATTTCCCAGGAAGAAAGGGTTATAATGCTACAATGAAAGGGATTTTTTTAAAGAACATGAATGCAGGTGAAGGTCATCATCTTGCTTCTCAAGAGACGATAATTCAGTAATTGATAGCAAGCAATCCCTTGCCTGTGCAACAAATCAGAATCAGAAGAGAAAAGTTATGAAATTTGCTGAAGAGTGAAGAGAAAGCACAGAAGGTGGGAGAAGGGAAGAGAGAGAAAGATCACAGCATCCACTAAAGCCTGAAACAGATAAATAGAAATTACAAGATCATATATGAGATATTTATTCATTAAGATGCAACCAAAAGCCCATAGATTTTGATACGTATCATGAGCTAAGTTGAATACCAAAAGAAAAATATGGTGGAAATACATATCTCGTTAATAGAGACAGAACAATGTTTCTTCAGTTATAGATATAGAGAGGATTTGGCTATTTGAAACCAATTTGCAGGCTCCAAAGCAAAAAGACAAATTTTAACATATTTGCAGAAAAGGAAAAAAATGCTATTAAAAATTCAGTACACAAAATTGTTTCCTTACCTGCACAGACAATGAAGAAAAATGACCCAAGTCTGCAAACAAAGCTTCTGTTCCTGTATTTTGATAGCTAGACTCAGAGATTTAAATAGGGAAGAGTTTAAAATAAAAAATAAAGATTCAAGAATCAAAAACCAAAAGGAAGGTCGAACCCCAAAAACTAGTATACATAATTCAATATTAATGTACTCACCTGTTATGCTAAGCATAATCCCTCCAAGCGAAACCCACTTATGTTTCTTCCCTCTCTTGAAAAATTCCAAAATGTAATAAGGGGAAAAGGCCTTAAGAACTTTTGGATTATGTTTGCATATGTTGTAAACTCCAATGGTACCGATGGAAAGAAACCAAATCAAAACCACAGGAGCAAAGAGCCATCCAACTCTGTCGGTACCATACTTCTGCATGCTGAATAAACCCACTAAGATGACCAGGGCAACTACAACTACTATATCTGTAAACAGTTTCAAACTCATAAGAGATGCCGTGACCTTGCTCCATTTATGGCTATAAGGTCTGTAATTTTAAAATCTTTATCAACTTGCACAAAAATCTTAAGTTATTGCAAATCAAAGTACAAATGAGCAGGTCCATAACTGTGTTCCAATGACCAAACCAATTGTTATTGGAAGCTACAAAATACAACTGAAAGTGTGTATAGAGTTGGAGGGCTTACCATTACTCACTCCGGGATGATCAACTTTGATGCCACCTACAGATGATAGAACTGCCAAAAAGGAAGGCAAAAATGAAGCTTCAACATGAAAAATGATAATTAAATATTTTTCAATATGCTTCATATCAATTGCATTGAATATATAGTTTGAAAGAAAGGAAAAATTCTACCTTATGATCTACAAAATCTTGTCTGCCCACAACTATATTAGAAATTATTGTCCATTTTATTTTAAGATAGTTATTAGGCTAGTAGAGTGTGATGAAATTTAAATAGATATGCTATTTAATTTTATATGAGTGAAAGGACCTTATTTCTAGGACCAAATGCTATGGAATTAGTATATACTCATACATGAAAGTGCTGAGGTACATATTTGGTTATTAAATAAGGAAACCAAGTAGGCAATTGAGAACTCCTAATCATCAGGTTTTAAGTTGCTCATACATTAAGAAAATTGGGGTGTTCTAAATGTAACTGGAGAATAATCATTGACTAAGAATGTCCAAGGATCTTTTTAAATGTTGTTGCTTAATGGACAAGCAAACCAAACTAAACTCTTAAGATAATGTATCAATTTAAGTCGAATCATTATCAAACCCCAATAACTATGGTAATACAAGAATAATGGTTCAATATGGTGCTTAATAAGTATAGGTGTTTGATAGACTGTGGATCAAGGGAAGTAGAAGATTGAAAAAGAATACTTGGCCAAAAAGAAATGTCACTATATAATGCTCACAATTCATGGGAGGTTGGTTGGCGTTACATGGGCCTCTAACATTGTGCGATGAATTATAAATTATATGATTGGGCTAAGCAAGAGGGAAGTCTACATTGGGGAGAGCTGCTTTTTCTCAAATTCATGAATTTCTTTACCCAAAACACAAGGGTTTTATATGGATCAAAAAGCAATCAAGCTATTCTTAGACGAAGTCTACACTTAGGTAGTACTTGATGGCAACCTCTAAGCAGATACTTGTCATGGCCCAACTTGGTCCTCTATCTTTAGATGTAAATCTTTGTTAAATTTTAATGATCAGATTGACATGTACAGAAATTAATTCAAAACACAACACAATACACAGTAGATACCCTAGGAAAACCCTCCTCTTGAGGGAGAAAAACCCAGCCAATAATATCCCAGCCAATAATATCTCTTATATTATTGAAACTTGAAGAGAAACACTTTTACAAATGAGGCCAATAAGAGGGGCCAAATGATGCACCAACAGATGATGCAGCCACAGATCTTATCACATATAATCTGCTAACACAGAACTGAAGTTATATAATGAATTCGCACTTGACACAAGTGATAATGGAATGAACTGAAATGCTGAAATGGATGATGAATGAATGAAACTCAATGAATATAAATACATGTGTGGAGAAGAGACGCACCTCTTCATGAAACTCCAAGTCAGCCTCCAACAATAATAACTGATGTCTAGAGAAGGATCGCATCCAATAAGGAATGGGTCAGCACACATAAGAACTCGTGCCATTCAGATGAAGCGCACCTCTTCACAATGTCGGCTTTAACAAATAGATAGCACCTCTAAATACTCGTGCCTCTTCAAGAATAGAAGTCTCTATAAATTAAATAGCTTTAAGCTATTATTTAATTTACTCAATCAAAAAATAGATAGGCTGGAAGGAATCGCACGATGCTGCATTTATCATCAACACTCCCTCTCAGCTAGGGAGAGTACTTCTAGCTGCACAAGACATATCACCTCAACATGATGTCTACCACATTGGCTACAACCAAATGTGAAAAGAAGAATATCACCTCATCGTGATATTAGATATCACCTCAACATGATATCAACCATAATGGCTACAACCATTCTATGGTGTGTACAAGTGTTCATCACTTGCGTGATGTTGTCACCTCAAAATGACTTTCACCATGGCTCTCCCAAAGGATGAAACACAAGTACAAGATGTGTCCTAGAGTCACACACATGACATCCACCATGACTCTCTCAGAGGGTGGAAACAAGGGCTTTCACCTCAAATCTCAAAGAGAAATGCATTAACAAGGGATTTCACCTCGAACTTCTCTTCGCAGAGAAGAACTCATTAAACAAGGGATTTCACCTCAAACTTCTCTCGCAGAGAAGAACTCATTAAACAAGGGATTTCACCTCGAACTTCTCTCAAGAGAAGAACCTACATCAAAGCCTCGACATCGACTTTCGCCATATCGGATTTCCTCTCCACCATACCAAGCTTATCCTCGAAGTACACAAACTTGATTCCGAGAGAGGCTTGCGGAGAATATCCGCTCCGCTTCATCGCTGTTGATATAATTTCAATCAGATAGCCTTCCTCAGAGTACCATATCTCTAATATAGTGGTACTTGATCTCAACATGCTTGGTTTTATTTCGCGAAACACAGATTGACAAAGCTTCATCGTTAAACTCGTTATCACACGAATGATAGTAGGCTCCATTGATTGTCCAACAATCCCCGCAAGGAGCTACTAAGCCACACCGCCTCCCGCGAGCTGCCATACAAACCTAATATACTCCTCGGCCAGACTCAATGCCACAGATGATCGCTTCACACTGATATCATAACCTAAACCTACAACATCTGACGTACTCTTCCGACCGCTGACACCCTACCCAATCAAAATCAATATGTTTCATGCAACTCCAAGTCTCAGATCTAAAGAGTATTCAATCCATATCCAATCAGGCTACCTAGTATCTCGATTTGTTACCGCGAACGATGTATCCTCGGTTCCTGCTCACATGAACTGACTAAGTGCACTCACAACATAACAAATATCTGGTCTAGTGTTAACTAGATACATCAAGGACCCAATCAGCTGTCTGTACATAGTAGGATCCACTAAGTTTGAACTAGTTGCAGCCTCCTTCAATTTGTGTAGGTTGGTCTCCATGGGTGTAGACATGGATTTACAATCCATCATACCAAACCTCTTAAGTATATCAATGGTGTACTTTCCTAGACTTAGAATCATCTCATCCGCTTCACGTAATCTAAGCCAAGGAAGTAATGCATGAGCCCAAGGTCCTTCATCTCAAATTCAAGCCAACTCCTTCATATCTCGAGAATCGTGATCTTCCAAGAAGAATCAACCATCAACATATACACCAAGATTAATGCTTCGCCATCAATTACCTTGAAGTAAAGGTCTGAATCAACATCATTCTTGGAGAAGCCCAAGCTTGACAGTAATCCATCAACTTTCTCGCATTCATGCACTCCAGGAGCCTATTTAAGCCCCAAGGCGCGCCTTCTTTTCGCTTTGGTAAAACATGAGACTCCTTCCCATGAACCTCAAATCCATCAGGTTGCTCGATATAAACTTCTTCCTCAATCACACCATTCAGAAACGATGTCTTCACATCCATTTGGTGAATCTTCCATCCTCTAGATGCAGCAATAGCAATGATGGTTTTGACAGAAGTATAGCGAGCAATAGGAGCAAATGTTTCTTCGTAATCAACTCCCCCTTTCTGTGAAAACCCACGAGCCACGAATCTTGCCTTGTACTTCTCATTGCTCCCATCTGCAGCATGCTTGATTTTGAAGAACCATTTTGAAGATACCAAAGATTTGCCCTCGGGTCTAGGAACAATGTCCCAAACATCATTCTTGAGAATTGATTGGTACTCCTCTGCCATAGCATCTCTCCAAACTTGTTGACTAGATGCTTCCTCAACACAGGTAGGCTCGGATTCAATAATCTGACTCATTAAGGCAACATAACTGGAGAACTTATGTGGCCTTTTACTTTCTCTGAATGTGCCTCTAGGAGCTGCAAAACTTTCAGCCTCTTGCATAGTACGCCTGGCCCATAGAGGTCTTTTTCTCCCAATTACAATGTCGGTAGGCCAATCAGTAGGTTCTAAGGGTTCAATAGGATCAATATCTTCTTTCGCTTCTGAAGTCTCCCTTTGAATCTCAGGAGTATGGTCAACTTCCATATCCTGAGGAGACTTGTTGTGACCTTTTCACACATCGCCCCATTCAAGATGGGGACCCCCTAAATTTTGCTCCGTTTCGGTCTTTTGGCTTGGGTTTTCTTCTCTCTCCCGCTCTGTCTCTTTCCTGATGTCCGTCTTTCGGGGGGTTGTGTCCGTCATTGAGCTTAAACGCAAAATATTGGCCAAGTCTAAAATTAGGGTTTCATCTTTTCAGCCAATTCAGGGGCAAGTAAAGTGAGAAAATTGAAAATTGAACTTAATATTGTTGTCAGCAGACATCCAGCAGGTTTCCAGCCAAGTTTCATCGAATTTTGAGGTACTTACTATTTTTAGTAAGTGTGAAATTCGGGGCAATTTGTCAGCTATTTTGAGATTCCAATCATCACACTGCATCCAGAGTATGTCAGATTGCTTGCATGCCAAATTTGAGCGAAAACGGACGACTTACTATTTTTAGCAGTCTGGCTTTCGGCACAAATTTCAGGGTCCAGATGCAGAGATTTTCTTTGCATGTCTGGATATTCCTTCTGGGTTTTTGAGATCTTCACGATGCATAACATGCAAGTCGAGATGACCACTCTTCGTGATTCAAATTTCTCCGAGGCTATTTTAGGTTTGCATGTCGGCTTCTTTGCATGCTCCTGCGATTCCCCGATGGTTTTCCGGTATTTCGCTGATGGTGTGACATGCAAACGAGACTTCACTCAAGAAGGAACTTACATGAAGCGTGTGTCCCTACAGCCTACCTCTCAGCGCCAGCTCGTGACTAATGAGCCGATCGCGAAGGCGTTTAAACGTAGACAAACAGATCTTTTGATACGCATGCAATGCAAATTAGGTTTTAAACGGAGCCTAAAAAATAGGCATCAAAAAGTCAAAATCTTCGAACCGGGCGGTAAACCAATCGCTGATCGCTATCCTTCTGCCTATCCTCACGGTGAAATTTCGTCGATCGAGCACTTTACTTCATTTATAGTAAGTCATCAGATTGGAAACATAAAATAGTAAATCAAGCCGCGATACGCGATTTACCAGGCCGGTGAGGAGCCTCATTCAAATTCCCCAACTTGATCGAGCTTAAGCCATCGAACATGAGCTTACCATTTATAGTAAGCTTCTCAAAACAGGCTATAAATAGCAGGGTGACTAAAAGTGGCAGTGTCGACAGGTTGATAGGGTTATGAAGAAGCTATGATTGAAATTTCAAGTTGATCTGAGCTCCAGAAGTGCAAAATTGAGAAGACTTACTATAAATAGCAGGGCACGATACTGGCGAAGGATGATGAAAATTTGCCTAAGTCTAGAGTCTCATCCAGCAGGCCTGGTAAAATGCGCCCATCTCAGCTGAAGAGGCATAAAAATTTCTAAGTATGATGTTTATCCTGCACAGGGGGTGAAATGCGCCCAAGGCACCAGAAAGTCAAAGAAAGTCAAAGGTTTTCATCCTGCTGCTAGGCCAAAATGCGCCCAACTTGAAAGAGAAAAGTTGAGAATTTTTCTAAGGCATGAGGAAATCCGCCACCCCCTCCTAAATGCGCCCATCCTGTAGCAGGGGTGAAATGCGCCCAAAACACAAGTAAGTCAAAGCAAAGTCAAACGTGTTAATCCTCCTCATACATGGAAATGCGCCCAAGGTTGCAAGGGGTCAAATAGGTCAACGTTTCTTATCCTCCTCAAGGGGAAAAATGCGCCCAAGTGCATGCATGTGAGGACAAAGTTTGGAAGGCGAAGAGTCACCTGAAGGCGTTCATCCATTAGACACATCAAAATGCGCCCAAGGGGAAAGAAAAGTCAAGAAGTCAAAGATCTCGTCCTCCTCCATAGGCAAAATGCGCCCAAACTTGTGCATGTCAAGACGAAAACGGGAAGTTGAAAGGTCACAGGGGACGTGGTGGCAAGTTTGTCCTCCTCCTACATGGAAATGCGCCCATGTTTGGATGTGAAAAGTAATTAAAGGTGGTAATTAAGGTGAAGAATATTACCAAAGCATGGTGAAAGATGGTAAGTGTTAGGCGCTCAAGGTGTTAGAGGATTTTCCAAGGACATGTGAGGTGGTAAAGGTATGTGTGGCGTGATTTTCCCTCATATGTGTGCTAGGCGCCTAAAGCCTATAGGCGTCGAAATATTTCAAGGTGTTGAGAGTAAAATGATAAGTATGCGCCTATGTTGAAGGGAGTTATAAGGTGTTAGAAATATTTCCTAAGGCGTTGAAATATTTCAAGGCGTGATTTTCTTCAAGTGTGATACGCCTAAGGTGGTGAAGTGTTAGAGAAATTCATAGGACATGTGAAATTTAAATTCTCCAAGGCGTTAGAAATTTAATAAATTGCCTTTCAAGTGTGAAGTATGAAGTGAGAAATAAGGCGTGCCGAGAATGAGTAAATTCTTCCAAATGAAGTTGATAAAAAAATTCCTCTCCATTGGCAGATGATTCAAAATTTTCTAAGGGAAACTTCTCAAAGTGCTAGATGATTTAAAAATATTTTCTAAGGCAAATTATTTTCCCTTGGAAAATACGCCTTGAGATCAGAGTGGTGAAATTTCTCCGTGAGACAAGAGCAACTTTTCTCAGTGATGGAGTCAGAAATGCAAGACGATTCAAATTTTTCAAGAAGTCAGAGCAACACAGAGTGATCACGGGCGAAGAACGAATTTAAATGATGAAAATAATATTTTTCTAAGGTTCAAAATTGAAAAAATTAAATGAACCCGTTCGTTGGGTACCCATGGATTCGAGGCGTTCTAAAGAAAATTTGCTTCTGGGTACTGAACATTTGTGATGATGAACGGATTTCCAAGTCTTTCAAGCTTCGCCGACACTTTTTCAGTGAGGAATTTAATCAGTGCTCAAATTGTGAATTTTCCTAAGGGAGAATTTAAAATTTTCTAAGGCAAAAACGAATAAAATGTGCTTTCAAGATGAATTTTCTTCGAATGATGAGTTCAAGAGGAATTGCCTAGATAATTTTGTTTGAATTCTTCGAGGATGAATTTTCGAGCAGAAAAGAATTTAAATTCGAATTCCAGTAACAGAGCTCCGGCTGGTGAGTAAAAAAATGATGAATTTAAATTAAATTTTCGAAAGCAAAATCCAAAATGCCAGTCAAAGTCAAGTTTCTAGAAGAATAAGATTCCCGACGACTGGAGACAAGTGTCAGAAACACCAGAGAGGGAAAATTCAAATTCGTGAAGTGGAGTAGTGGAGTTTAATGGCACTGGCTAAAATTAACTTCTTCTAGAATTCGAATTTTAGCTATAAAATGAGCAAGTTTTTCACTTGTTTTCACAGCTGGAAGTCGAACTTGCTCTGAGAGTGAAGCATTGCAGTGAGTTGCTGAAGTTTGAAAGAGTTTGAATTTTGCTGAGAAGTTGAGTTTGCTGAAGAGGCGCACTTGGAAGTTAATCAAATTGTTAAAGCTTGAGAGGTACGCCATTGCTGATTAAAGGAGTATTTGCTGAAGATTGAGGTTGCTTGTGAGAGGTACGGCTTTGCTAGTATTGAGGCTGAAATCTGATGTGTTAAGTAAGTTGAAGTTGCCAGTTGAAGGGACGCCTTGTAGCGAGTCGAATAGCTGAGAACTTAGAAGTACGAACTTGCTAGTTTGCTGATTGCTGATACGAACTCATAGAGGTTGAAATTGCTGATTACTGATTGTGAAGTAAAGTCATCAAAGCTCACTTAGAAATCTGTTCTAAGTGTTGGAATTCGAATTTATTCAAGAGAAGAAGCTGAGGTTTGCAAACACGAAAGTTATTGCAGCTTCTAGAATTCGACTGCAGCCCCTACAATGCCTTATTTTATTAAATTTAATTGCTGATGAATGTTTGTTGTTTGCAGATGGCTGAAGCGAGGACAACCGGAAAGGACAATGGTGCCTCAAACAGGCGTGATCAAGAAGCTCAGCAAAACGTTCATGCCAGAGTCGAAGTTTATTTCAAAGCTGGGCAAGTTGACGGACACTAATTTGGGCTCTGTCAACCTGGAGACCTTCAAGAACAAGCTGTTTGGAATTGGAAGTCATCGGGCTTCACTTCGCACAACATCGTCCGAAGTGGGATTATATGTAGCTGCTGGTTTTCCGCCAGCCTATTCAGTGTTTGGAGCTGATAATGGAGTGTGCCAATTGCTACTGAGAAGGAACACCTCGATCACGACACCAGATGGCCAAGTGCTTGCCAATCTCACTCCGGCGGCCATTGGTGAAGCTTTCGGGATCCCGGTGCACAGGAACATGATTTACAAGTCCAGAGAACGGGCTGAGCGGATGTATGCTTCCACATTCGAGAGGTGCATGGACACAATTAACACCCACTGGATGAGCACTCCCAAGCCTTCTCGTGCGAAGTTGCCGAAACAGATCATAGCGAGGACCTGAAACAAGAATACTGTGATCTTATCATGATGCTGAGCAGGGTTGGTGGTTGCCCACAGTCCTACATTTTTGAGCCTTGGATGTTTTATTACATCAACCTGGTGCTAGAAGGCAAGGATTATGTCAATTGGGCTGAGATGATCAGCGATAATATACATGAGCAGCTCCTGAGCCTGAGGAGGACTAAAACGTTTTACATGAGCTCCTACCTTATTTATATGTTGGCACGAATGACGAGGTACAGGGGGATTTCTTACAAAGAGCCTGTTGGATGCGGCTCTCATCAGTTCAAAATCCATGAGGCGTGTACACAGTTGCACCTGTCGAGTACAACCCACTACAAACGTGTCAACGATTCATTCACCATGTATATCACGAGGCTGCTTCAGGAGCGGTTACACCACAGAATCTCTAGAGATGCCCAGGAGCTGATCGAAAGGTATGGGTGCTGGTTTATTCAATTTCCGAGATTTTCATACATTAGGCTGCAAGGATTTTCTTCATACCCATATAGGCTGCCTAAGTACCCAACAGATAAGATATTAATGCTAGAGATATCTAGACAGTTGCTAGCCTTTGACAAAATCCAAAAGAAGAAGAAAAAGGAGGGATAGAGTTTCCAATTGTGATGGGCAACTCGGATGAGGTGTGTCCTTCGATACAGCGGCTAGAGAGCTGAGAATGAGCTCAATTTTATCATTTCTCATATCATACAAGCCGACAGCATTATGACCCGCACCATAACATCAATTGGGTCGTCGGAGGAGTTCAAACATAAGGCCACCATAGAAGATTATTGGGCTGATGCAGTTGATGAAATTGAAGTAAGGAAGAGAATGTTCTCTCGGTTGCCGATTACTCTGATCAGGGAGTGTGAGGTTGTTCCAGTTCCGACCAGGTTAATGAGGATATGGATGTTGTGCATCTAGATTATGCAGCTGTTCGAGATACTCCACTTCCACCTGTGGATTGGTCAGAGCCCGAGGTTGCTGATTTGGATACTCTATCCATCCCGGTTATACATTCACCGGGGCATGGGTTGACAGGAAAGTAAACAGATTGAAGAGTAGGTCAATTGCTTTGACTTACAACATGATGGGAGATCACAGGACGCCCACCACAGGAAGAAAGAAACAGATCACAAGAGGGCCAGAGTCCAGAAAGAAAGAATTAGTTCAGCCAGAGCCTCCACGAGTCACAATGGCAGCACCTTTGGAGACACGTTCTCCAAGCATACAGGAGGTGTCCTTATTTGCTGATCAAAGAATTGCAGTGAGTCGGTACCGGTGATACAGATGATATTCTTCCTCCACTGGAGGGAGTCAATTGGCAGAGTGCCACTGTACCTGTTAGGATCAAAGATGATGATGAGGGGACCATTACTGACCCTCGGCCAGCAGAGTTAGAGGCGGCCATGAACGATGGCGATGATGATGATATAGTGTCGTGACACTCAGCCACTTGAGGACGATGAGCTTCGCCAGAATGAAGAAGAGGTTGAATAAGTTAGAGAAGTCGAGGCAGAGGAGCAGAGCCCTTCGATATACTGTATGAGGTGCCCGATTGGCTTAAAGATAGAATGAGAAGAAGCCCGAGTGAGGAGATTGATCCAGCAGTTGAGATGGAAGAATTTTTGAACCGGATCAGTGCTCCTCCACCGAAGAAGAAGGCAAGGAAATTTTCGAAGATCTCCACCGATGAGGATGGCTCTCGTACTCTTCACGTTGCTGTCCCGCGAGTCGAGTGTGACCGGAATGAAGCAGTTCCTGAAAATTACGTGGTCACCACTCTGGATTTGGGACGCCCTACTGGTGCTCAGATTGTTGAGGAGTGTGATAACTCCTTCCTTGCCCTCAAGGATAGATTATTCAAGAAAGAAGGGAAGTATAAGAAGTTGAAATGAGAACACAAAGCCTTAATTGGATATGTTCAGCAGTTGTCTCGTTCTCGAGGGCAGGATGTACCAGTGATAGAGCCTCCAGCGGATATTCCTAGAGAGTCGATCAGCGGCTTAGTAGAGTTGGGGAGAATGGCACAGGAGGCAGATAAATGGGTCATGGGAGTTCGTGCTGAGACAGAGAAATTTATGGAGGACCTTGCCTTTGCCTTTCAGCAGGCCTCTACTATTTTGACACGGATGGATGCGGTGGATCATGCTTGGGGCGATGCTCTATCTATCAGAGTAAGGTGATCCAGCGTCTTGAGGTGTTGAGGCATGTGCCATTGCAGCTTGCTAATTGATGGAGGTGTCATTCAGCGAATGACCGATATGATTTCTCTCGGGTATTCTTCGCTATCACAGCATGTGGCTTCTTCGATGCAGCACAGGCGGATTCAGCCAGGATACATAAGGCTATGGCCAACATCATAGATGGAGTTCAGAACACTTTCGAGGCCATATTTGCTAGGCGGCTGAATCCAGAATGAGATAAGTTTTGATAATTTGAGGGGTTTGCTGGTTCCCTTCTTCGCAGATGTTAAGACCTTTGTATAGGATGACTTTGAGAATACTGCTACATTCTCCACTTTGATCCAGAACACGCAGGACTCCTTAGCTGCTTGGAGAAAATCTTGTACGAGGCACGAAGCATTCGACGCATAGAGTTTCGTTGATTGTGTTCCACCGATTTCAGCTCGGAGGTTGAGGCCGTAGCAGAGATTTGTTGAGTTGGCAATCAGAGAGAAGGCAAATGGGAACACACTACGGACGAGGATCTTCTAGAAGACTGAATATGGAGCATTTATTACCTTTTTCTATTTTGGGAGTGAGTGGGAATCTTTGATTCATTTAATGTACCACTCCCTATTCTGGCAGTTTTTAGGGTTAGGGCTGAGGTGGCACGATTCTGGCCACTCTATTGATTGTAACCCTAGCCGTCTTTTGGGACTTGGCTAGCTATATAAAGGGGGAGTCCCCCTCATTTGTAATTCATTAGAATTAGATTAGACATTGGAATAGTAGACATTGAGAGAGCATTAGCATTAGAGCTAGATAGTGTAGCATTGTAGAGCATTTTTGCATAATTTGGAGAAGAAAGAAAGTTTTCCCTTTGAAAACTTTTGAGGAGATTGTTGTGTAACACATTTCATGATAATAGATCTTTTCATTGATGATGGAATTCGTCTTGTCATGAATTGCTAGCAAGGTCTCTTCTTCCTTTCAATCCAAGTAGCACTTTCATGCAAGTAGCTTACTTTGGTGTGTGGTGTTTTATTGAGATAGCTTCGCTTTATTCCATACCACTAGCGGCTTGTTGATGATAAGTTCGCCTTGTGTGGTCAACTGGACATTACATTGAGTTTAACTTCGGTTGTGATTTATATGCTTATATGCGTCGTTGTGATGGTGTATGCATGTTAAGTCATAATTTGAACATCTTTTGCTATTTCCCTTGAAGATTGCACCGATTTTGCTGAGGCTGTCCGACGGAGGCTAGGTGAAATCCGGTTGAAGTCTATTGAAACAAAGCTCCACATATCCTGCATTTAGAATAGAATATAAATTTCTTAGGCTTTATACCCCTTTACTTTCAGCATATTTCTGATTAGTTTTAGGAAAAGAACCACATTGCCAAATCATACACGTGAGAATTCCCCTTCAAAATCCTACGTTAGCTGCTAACTGTGAAAAATCTGAACAATTATGTAAGTCCCCTCGTAAGAACACAGCAATACACATCAACCAAACTGGGTCTATTCGCACTTAAGGAACCTTGGAGTTGAACGTGTGATCTATCTCGCAATCTTAGCACACGGAATACTTTGATCAAGAGAGAACAGAGTAGCCCTAAACTATTTTTGTTCTGCTGTTTGGTGCAGTCATAAAAAACACATCAACACTACCATAGGACGTATCTCTTAAATGTGAGTTTCCTTCTTCATATTTATGGCGGTTCCTTGGTGATTTGCAAATATAGAAATCAATTAATGTTCTGCAATCAGCACATTTGTATTACAATATAAAATTCTGGAAATCGCTTTTCTGTACTTGAAATTCTGTATAGTTCTCCTTCTCTCAGTTATATAAGTTTGCCTTAGGTTCCTAGGTTTGATAGGATTTGATTACATTTACATCTTGGATAGTGGCGACCCACTTTCCTCTTCTCTCTCCTAGCTCATTTTGCATTAAGAGTGTTTTGACAGCTGCATCAGGAACGATGGCGAAAACTTTACTCCTCAAGATAGTGTCTGAATTTTTTGATGGCCTTCACCAATGCATAGGCCTGCTTTTCAATACTGGGGTACCTCAACTCTGCATCCTTAAGAGGTGAGCTCATGAAAGCTATGGGATGCTCGTCTCTCGCTTCTGTTCTCTGAGTAAGCATTGTGGCGCAAGAATGCTTTGATGCAAAGGAATATAAGTAAAAAGGCTTTGTATAATTTGGACTGACCAAGACAGGAGCATTAGCTATGGCCTGCTTGATTTCTTCAAATGCTTTCTTTGTCGGCGGCGTCCATTCCATCTTGGCATCCTTTTTCAACATCTCATTTAAAGGTTTTACCATCTTGGCAAAACCGGTGATAAATTTTCTGACAAAATTGATCTTTCCAAAGAAAGATCTTAATTCCTTTTGGTTAGTAGGCAAATGGATCCTTGAAATTGCCTCTATGCGTTCAGGATCAATTAATATCCCCTTCTTAGTGATCAGATGACCCAATAACTGGCCCTCGGTGACCTTGAATATACACTTCTTTGGATTTAAGGAAATCCCATACCTTTGACATCTTTGAAATACCTTTCTCAAGTCTTCTATGTGGTCTTCTCTCTTCTTCATAAACACTGTCAGATCATCCATATAGATAATTATACATTTTCCAATTAAATCTCTTCAGGCGATGTCCATGGCCCTTTGAAATGTGGCTCCTGCATTAATTAAACCAAAGGGCATTCTCTTGTAAGCAAAGGTTCCCCATTTTGTTGTGAACGCTGTTTTCAGTCTATCTTCATATTCCACAAGTATGTAAAGAACTGGACCAATTTTTTTTTGTTTTTGCACAATGCAATTACAATGAACACGCACCCGTTAAGGTTAGCACTAAACCAAAACGATGCGGAAAGTAACTCTAACCAGAATGTACACCAGGATCCCGATGTGGGCAAGGTGTGAGCATTGGTCAGAGGATCTAATGCAAATGCAAACTAAAGGGAACTCTAACCAAGAATGCGCCTGTGCAAACGAGCATATGGTCAGAGGATCAATGCATGATGAACAGAATGTAACCCTAACCAAGAATGGCGCCAAGTAATGGCGAGCATATGGTCAGAGGGTCCCTAAACTACTTAACTGAAAGTAAATAGGCGGCAAGCCAGCCTCTTCCACTTATTCAGTGGGAATTACAATAGATATAATGAAAGATAAAGAAGAGAATTGTTGTTAGTACTACTAAACAGCTTACAATGTATCAGAATGCTTTGCTAGAGCCCAATTTTTTCAAGTTCATCAATGCTGCAATGACCTAGAAGACTTTCACAATGCATAACCAACCTCTCTAAACTCAGACTACTCACAAACTGCAATTACTTATGACTGTTACAACAGACCAGCGACTGAAATGAGTAATCAGCAACAACATAACTCAGCTAAATGCACATATCTAGCTCATAACTTCACCAAATGACAAGATATCAGATGCAATATTCCCTAAGAAGGCTGGCGCTCAAGTCAAGGCACTGAAACCCACCCAAAAAGCCAATATTTATTTTTTGCACAAAACACAGAGCTCCTCAAATGGTACGGCCCAGCAGTAAGGGCGATTTTGTTCTAAAAAATCCAAATCAGCATTATAAATTCCGAAACTTTGCAAACATGGTCACCCCTCATGGAGAAATAGATTTAAACAATGCCCAGAACAATAGTATTTTATTTTCTTGAGATATAAGCAATTCTTACATTCCACTATGACATTCAACAACTACAAAATGAACAGAAAATGCAAGCTACAACTCCAAAAATGCTAGACATTCAACTGAAATGCAATAACAAACCTATTACAACTATCCTCTCAACTAGTTGCTATCTTTCAAGCAAGAAGATGAGCCAATGCTAGGAGGTGTGCTTTCCTCGAAGCGAGTGCCTGAAGACAATTCAGCAGCATAACGATGTAGTAGACAAAAGATCCCAAATGAAGAGCTGAGGCCAGAATAAATAGATGTGGGAAGAGCCTTCTAGAACCTTCAAGAAGGGCGCCCAAACCCTAATTTTGAATTCAAACACATTCCCTCCAAAAGTGGCGTCCTTTTTCCTTTTAATCAAATATTTCACTTTTTAAAATAAAAGTCAATCTCCTCAAGTAGGCGTCCATTTCACTTAGCTCAATATTTGACTTTTAAAACATAATTTATCTCACAATGATGCCTTGACCCTTTAAGTCCCCTTTTTAAAAACAACATGAAGTTGTACTGCTAGGTAAAGGGGTGTTATAATATTAAAATATAATATTATAATGAAAAATACTTATCTCTCCAAGAAAAATGCACCCAAGGCCAAAAACTGAAGTGCCAGCTGAACCAACTGAAGAAGAAGACCAACTGAACTGAACCCAACCTGTCCACTGCTAAAAATAGAATTTACTAAAAATAGTAAATTCATGAAGTTGCTCGGAATGCCAAACTGACCAAACCACCGTGAAGCTCTCTGAAAACCCAGAAAGAATCCGCAATCCGATTTCCAAACTTCAAGCAACAACCACCTCAAAATTAGGAAACCCTAATTTCACCATCCGAGTAGCCTACGGGTCTCCGGAATAGGCCAATGGTCAACAAAAATGATCACATTTGAGAAGGGGACATTACAAAGTACTTGGTTGTACCCAGAATATTCGTCCAAAAAGGACATCATTTGTGAACCATTGACAATTTGTAAAACCTCATCGAGTGAAGGCAAAGGATAATTGTCCTTTTCAGAGGCTCTGTTTAAGTTTTGGAAATCAACACATAGCCTTATTTCTCCGTTTTTCTTTTGGACTGGGACGAGATTGGTGACTCACGTTGAGTGGCGCACTAGGAATATGATTCCTGCTGATAACAATTTCTTGACCTCCTGATGAATGAGCGGTTCCAATAGTGGGTTAACCGGCCGGTGGCGCTGTCTGAATGGCTTACTCCCTGGTTTGAGCGGAATTGTATGCGTGATGATGGAAGTATCATAAGTTCTTAAATCTTCATAGCTCCAAGCTATGACATCAGGAAACTCCTTCATACTCTGAATTATCCCAACCTTTTCCTCGGGCATGCAGGCTTTACCTATGCATACATTCCTGACCTCATCCTCAGTTCCCAGATTCACCTTTTCGTACTGGTCCCCTTCGATCCTTTGATTCTTCACTTGATCAATTTGATCTTGGTCAAATATTCTTTCCAATTGTATCATCCCTCTTGGAATGATATTTGTCTTAAGATTCATGATGCCATCATCATCAAATTCGGCTTCTCCTTGTATCTCATCTTCATCAATAACCTGTGTTGCAAAAACATCTGAGCTTGTTAAGAACTCAAGAATGTGATCATCGTCTTCAAAAACTTGGAAATTCGTGATATTATCTGGAATTGATGGTATTGATGATAGCTCTACTGTAAACTGACTTATGCCATCCATGGCAAGTGGCTCCAATGAAGTAGCTGCTTGTGCCAATGAATTCGCAACTTGATTGTTTGATCGGTTTATAGATTGAATATTGAAAGCATCGAAACTCTCAATAAGATCCCACACTTTGTTGCGGTAACAAGCTAATCTCTTATCATGGCAAACATACTGCTTCCTCACCTGCTTCATGACTATCTTTGAATCTCCAAGAGCATGCAATACCTTTGCTCCTTTCCTCAGTGCTAGCAATAATCTGTGAATCAATGATTCATATTCTGCTACGTTATTTGTTCAGGAGAATTCTAGTCTATGAGCTGCAAGGTATGCTTCTCCGTTTGGACTGATTAACTCGAAACCAGCTCTAACTCCTTTCTTTGACCGGGATCCATCAAACCTTAGGATCCAGACTTGTTCTTGTTGCGGAGTCTGTGGATCCATTTTTCCTTCTTGAGGATCTTGCTCAAATTCCATCTCTTGTATCCTTACTGAGGTAGAGCCATTGATGTGATTGACCTCTGCGTGGTTTGAAAGGCTCAATATTTGTGGAATTCTTTCTTGTACCTCTTCTATGGCCTTGTGGCACATCTTACATATGAATTCAGAATGAGCCACGTTGTGGACTCGACAACAATTCGGCAGCAATAGATCTTGAATATAGATATTTTTGCGCAATTATGCCTTCAATTGAACACTTTTCCAGATAAAATTTCTAAAATTTTCAAACATTCTTTCATCATTATCCCGGGAGCTTTCCCCCTTTTCGATAAGCGCATCAGTGGAATCAGTCATCCATTTGCTTTCCTGAGCTGATCCATGCAGCATGAGGACTTCATTCACTTTAGGCCTATAGGAGCCTAAATCTGTCTCTAGAAATAGTATTTCATTGTTCTCTTCGTATTCAGTAATTATCAGCTTGATCCTCGGTGTGCTGTCAACCCTTATTTGGTTCGGGACTCCTTTCCACGGTAGCCACATGTGAGAAAAGTCTATAGAAATGTATCCATTTAGCCTCCTTGACCAATCTCTACTCAAAAGCATGTCGTACCCATGAGGGATATCCACAATTGAAATGTCGATACAACTTTGTATTCTCGGGTCCGCCGCTAATTGCATGTGAATATTATTTAATTCTCCCATAACTGGGACTTCTGTCTTATCTAACTGAGTGACCTTCTTATTGGTTCTTGCAGGCACAAGTCCTAATCTGTGGTAGATAGCTAGTGGCATCACGTTGCTTGAAGCACTAGAATCTACTAGGCAATTGTGCAACATTTTGCCAAATATTTTGACTGACAACAAAAATGGGGCGGGCTTGTCCTTTCCCTGGTAAAAGACTACTGGGTGTTTCTCCTGATTGCTGATATCTCAATTCTTTTTTGTGTTCCCAGGACAAGTTCTTTCTTCGGTGGAGTTTGTGGTCTCTCACTTGTCAAGACTTCTTGAAATATGTCTGTGCCCATAAGAACTTCTGGCGACATGTCTCTTTGATTTGAATTTTTAGACAATGTCTGGGTCATTCCTACAACATTAGGAGATCGTTGCGGAGCATCAAATATGTCGCTTGACACTTCTAACTCAACAATATTTGTATTCGCCAGAGCATTGGGTACTCCTCTGTTAGGCACATTCTATGAGGTGTTTCTTGGGGTGACAACTTCAGTCAAACTGCATAGAAGCGTTTCTCGAATCTCAGGGATTCTCATCAGTTCGATCAGAGGTAAGCTGACCTTTATCTTTTTAAACTCTTCCAACACGTATGAACTTAACCTATTCAGTTCTTCTCTGGGACGATCTTTTGTCTATGCCTGAGCCTGCTCCACTTGAGGGCTCACTTGTCTTGTTTGTTCTACTTGTGGAACAGTAGCTTGTCTTGTTCCGTTTGGCTGGACATTTTGTTGGCAATATTCTGGCGAATCTCTAGGAAGAGATGGCACATTGGTAGCATTTGGATTTGGTGGAGTCTGGAAATTGTTTGGAGGGATAGATGTAGTCAAGGGTTCATTTTGGCGAGTATTCCTTTGATATACCCTGAATGGGTTTCCAGATGCTTGTTGGAGCACTTCTCTGGTTCCTTCCACCAATACACTGTTATATAGTGGAGGGAAACTATAACCATTAGTTGAAGTTGGCTGGCTTGATGGGTCTTGAGTTTTTGATCCATCTTGATATCGTGGCGCCTCCACTGGGCCATTTGCAGATGCGGGTGGGAATCTTTGATTAGGCTGATACTGTGGGTACTCTTGGGGTGAAAATTTGACACTCTCAATCACGAGGGCTTGATCATATCTTGGTGCAAGAACTAATTCATATCCAGTTACTCGCGGCAATGTAACTCAGAATGTTGATTTGTGTTGTGTAGCCTGCACCATCCTGATAATGCTGCTTCAGCTAGGAACACCTTGTCTGCGGGACGATTGTCAGTAGGTGGATTATCCAAGGGTGACGGCACCGTACCGTTGTTAGGCCTAGTGTTGCAGGTCTTCTTTTGGAAGCCTGAATTGTTATTACGGAAACCTTGACTATTCCCTTGATAGTTTTGATTGTCCCTTTGGTAATTTTGATTATCTCTTGGGTATCCGGAATGACCTTGACCTTGGTAATTCCCTTGAGGTGACTGATAGCTCCTTTGAAAATTTTGTATTTGGCTAGTTTGACCTTTCAGATATGTGACTCCAGTTGACAACTTCTTGACTTGGTCAATCAATTCCTTCATTTCGTCCTTTTCTTCTTGAGTTCGGCTTGAAGTCACTGCATTTTGAAGGTATATTGGCTGTGCTGGCGGCACTTGGGACATAGGCATTCCTGGGTGAGGACCAATTGATTATTTGTGGAAGGGACCGAGTTCATCATAGGTGTCTACTGAGCCAATTTCCGATTGATATCTTGAATTTGATTTTGGGCGGTTGAATTTCCTAAGTAATTGAGTGGACCTGGAGCCATACCTACTCCTAGACCATTACTGGCCGTAATTGCTGCAGCATATGCTTCCTTCAAGTTTGTTGGGGCCGGATTCTTGGACTTTACAAACATGGCGTTAAGACGATCCAAAGCTTCATAATAGATTGGTAGTGCCGCAGCATTTTCCTTATCGTAAGGATCTCTTAACCTTGTGTAGGCCCTGTGGAATTTGTTGTTGAACGTGCTAATTGGTTCGTGTTCTTGCCTCTTTACTTCCACAAATTGCCTATACAAATCAGTTGGGGAAATTGGTGCTCTGAACTTCTTTAAGAAAGCAGTCTTCATTTGTTGCCAATTGCGAATGGAGTTAGCTGGCAAATGGATGTACCAGTAAGAAGCCTCCTCATCGAATGTGTAGGGGAACAACCTGCAGGCAACATCTTCTTCTTGGATATCTCTATTCTGAAGGAGATCTTCAAAAAGTTTGATATGCTCGTCTGCGATGTGGCTCAGGTCACCACTACAAAACTTGGAACAAAACTGTTCTGGGTTCTTAGGCATGTCATGATAGATGGCAAATGTCATGGGTGACACATTAGCTAGACGCCACGCCATTGGAGCGTTTGGTTGATTCACTTGGACTAGTTGAACCTGTTGAACTGGTTGTACTGGTTGTGCAACTATTGGAAGTTGTTGATTGCTCAGTTGAGCAGCACTTGGAACTGGGGTACGCGGTGGTGAAGTTCAAAAGAGACCAAAAGGATCTTCTTCACTTGGTACTTCTTTACCGAGATCAACTGTACTTGATGTTTCCTCTTGCGATGCTTCAGATCTCTTTCTCTGTCTATTTCTATAAGGCGATAATTCTACAAACTCCTTGAAAGGACTTGGAGTGGATCTAGTAACTCTTTGAAATTTGTCTGCTGAAAAAGAACCGATTCAATCCAACGTATCTTCCTTCAAGCCTGTCGAGGTAGTGCAGGGGCTGCTACAGGAGCTAGTTGATTTGCTTGTTGAAGAACTTGTTGATTGGCTAGCCGATTTTGCTGTCGTTGCTGGGCTTCAAATCTTTCGACAAGAAGATCTCTTTGGATAGCAGCTTCAATATGTTGGGCTCTCTCTTCTTCTTCCTCAAGGATAAAGCGCATTCGAATCCAGTCAGGAGCGCTTCTTCTAACTTTCCATGCTAAGCTGATCAACTCGGTGAGGATGTCTTCTTGTTCGTCGTGGAAACCCAAGTTTGGTTGTAGTACTGGATTAGGAACGTTGCCTGGGAGCACCATTCTTCATCCTATTAGCAAAGCTTAGATTTGAGGATGAGCCTGTGGCGATTGATCGTTCTATCTCTTCAAAAGCTTGTTTTAGATGATTGATCTTTTGTCTTATCAAGTCCCTTTGGATTGCTTCTTCAATTCGTCTTCCCTTTTCTTCTTCTCTAGCAAGAACACGGCTTGTTTGTCCGAATTGAGCGCAATCTGTCTGTGACTTCCAAGCTAGTGAGTACAACTGATCAATAATGTTTGTTGGTCTTTGTTCTGGTTGTTTAAAGGGTACATCAAAAGGAAACTCATGTGGTAACACCGTATTGCATCATGTCTTCTGCCTTAACTTGTAAGCAATTCTATGTTGGTGGCGAGGAGGAGGGGCAAGCATAAAATGAATGACAACCGGAGCAATGAGTTTGTTCCTCGTTCAACCCTCCTAGCGCCAATTATATGTTGGTGTACGTTTTATCATCCACCGAACAAACAAAATAAAATGTCCAAAGATACTCTATCCTCTCTTGAACAAAATCACCGCGTATGCTAAGATTGTGAGAAGATCATATGGCGACTCCAAGGTTTCTTTCGTCGGGTCATGACATGTGGATAAGCTCAATGGGCGTTGTGATATGCTAGTAATACACAAAGGGACTTACGCTAAGAAATTCTTCACAAGTTTAGGACTTAGACAAATTTAACATTAAATGTTCCTTCTTTTGGGATTTTCAGTTTGGGATCTCAAAAAAAAAAGTGCAAACATATAAGGGTTAAGAAGTTCTAATCTACTCCTAAGAATTCAAGAGACGGTAAAGATTAGGTGAAACTGGTAACCACGCTTTGCTTCGCCTCTCTAAGACAACTACACAAAGTGGGTGCAATCTTCAAGGGGTGTGATTATAATTTTCATGTCTTGAACAATACTCATCCGGACTGAAGTTAAGCATCCACAATCATAAGCTCAGGCTAACTTTATGCATTGAACGAAAATCATCCATTCAAAGAAAGTATGAGGAAAGTTTCACCATTAATCTATACTATCAAATCTTGCATTCATCTAACATACATTCAAAACAAATTCTATTCTAATTCTAATCTAATGTTGAAGAAGATATGCAACCTTGCAAACCACTTGACAATAAAAGGGATTCAAAGCAAATCATGCATAAGAGCTTTTATTATCGGAAGTAGCAATACGCAACAATCTCATACACTTTCTTCACACTATGAAAATGAGAGATCAAGAGTTTATATAGAGTTTCTGAGAATAAATGAAAGGCCGAGATCCAAACAAATTAACGGCCGAGATCAAGACATATGAACCCTAGTTAGGGTTTCCTAAAATAACATCATCATAAATTGCATGAAAGACAAGTGGCGCCTGGAGCTATTTTCAAGGAAGTAAGTCCCTATCCTCTTGGGCTTTATTGTGTTCAATGAACCTGGACACAATCGGGACGACCTCTTCCATTGTGACCTATGGCAGCATGTTTATCCTGAATTCCAGCTTGTCCAAGTCTTCAGCATATCCGGCAAAGGCACTCTCCCATTCCAATTCCTGTTTCACGAAGGCATCTCGGATGGATAAGAAGTTGGCCACCCTAGTGAAGTTCTGTCTCAGAATCGATCCTGTGATGGAGAAAAAGACTTCCTGAGCTCTGTGCTTTAGTTTATCCATCTGCATGTCATTATCCTGGATGATCTCCTTCTCAAATATATATGCAGCTATGAGGTAAATCTTATCTTGAATTTCTCTGATCTGTTCCTCAACTTTGAGTCCATCAGCTTTTTCTTTTTCCAGGATCTCGCTCCGTGCTGTCAACGCCCAATACCAAGTGTGGAAGTCATAGGTAGCGCCTACTGCAATTATCTTCCCATCAATCAACTCCTGTTTTGGAACTCCCTTTAGTACTCTAAGGCATGGAATGATTCTCTCCTGAATGTCTGGGAGGTTGTCCCAAACTTCTATTATGACTAGAAAGCAATGAGCAAGTCTTTCCATAGGCTAGTGTCAATCTCTCCATAAATGAAGCCACTTCTGTACTTTTACTTGCTATCCATTCCTTAGCTTCCTTAGCCGTGACGATGTCTTCTTCAATGTCCCTAGCCGTTTCTTGTGAGGAGTTTAGAAGAGGAGGAGCTGCTGCATCACCTTGATTGAGCAGTTTGGTTAGGTGCTAAATGTATTCCTTCAGGTGCTCGCCCTCCTTATATTTCTTCTTCTTCGCCACTTCCTTCTCCAGTCTTGCCTTGATAGTAGAGACGGAGTTATCCAATTCTTCAATCTCCTAGCCTTTTGTCGTTGGTCCCAAATCAATAGTGGTAATGGCGTACTCATGGGGAGCAATATCATCCTGTGTCTTATCAACTGTTGGCACGACAATTTGCACAGAACGGATGCCAGCTTCGTCCCTCTGAATCGTGGAGAATTTCTTGGCAGGTTTCTTTACAACAACTTACTCTAACCTAGCCAAGAAGTCTACAGTGTCATCTTCCTCTTGAGTCTCAAATGGCACTTGTATTTTCAATCTTTCCTTCAACAAGTTAGGAATTGTGGGTTGTTCAATGCCATCTTCTTCTTGAACATTTTCTCCACCTATAGTATCCAAAATTCCTTTAAGAGCAGAAATCATTCCCTCTTGAAATTCCTCATTCTGGATATCCATTTCGTGCTCTGAACCAAGTACTTCTGTGCCCGTAGGAGATGGGGCTCGTCATCATTTAGCTGACGTCATCATTTAGCTGAATTGGCTCAATATTACCTTCATGAATTGGAGAAGGAATTCTCATGTTAGCCAATGAATTATCTACAGTGGCCACTATCTCATCAATATTTCTGGATGCAGCGGAATGAGATGGCTCCACCCTTTGTTTCTTTTGAACAGGTTCTGCATTTGTAGCTGCTTCTTTCCTCTTCTTGGAGTTGGTAATATCAATCAACTTGGCACTGTGGGATGCTCCTACATTCGAGGAGTATGATTCTGCCTCACTTAGCAAGTCATAAGTGAGCGTCATTCCTTTCTGTCTTAACTCCTGGACCTGCTGGTCATCCCACCATTGAGAATACTTGAGTACCAGCCTCATTAATGTGGTTAAATCTGCAAGCTCAGGCTCTGACCATTTCACTGCAGGAAGAGGCCGACTATCATCAAAGCACAGTTGGACATATTCTCCATTATCTTCCAGTTGATCAGGCACTCGAAAAAGTTCAATTGCTCTAATTAAGTTCACTGACAATTTGGACCATAATCTTTTCCTGATTTCATATTCATCAGCAGCATTTTCCCATAAATCTTCTGGGTCTACTTTGTGTTTATATTTTCTTCTTTCCACAGTCCCGATATGATGATGAGGATCAAAATTATCTCTGGACCGGTATGAAGTGAATGGATACCGTTGTATCTCTATCCTGGCACTTTCAGCTGCCTATGCCGATGGACATGCTTCTTCCATATTTCCAATAAAGAATGGAAATGTGATGGCTGCCTTACTTTTCGCTCTTTGGAAGTTTTGGTATGTCTCCAACTGCCTGAGGACCTCTAGCAAGATCATCCTATTGGTAGGATAAATTGGAAGTCTGTAAGGATTTCCAGTGAATCCCTGAATCCTTATGTACGTGAATCTTGGAAATTGGTTAAACCAGGATCCATATTTGTTGATCAGGATTTTGGCTTCATGAGTTGGCCACTGGTGAGTTCCTCCTTGGAGTATTCTAGTGATGTACATGAGAAAAGCATCAATTGCCTGTCTGAAGTGAGATTTCTCTCTGAGCTGTAGCTGCGGGTAATAGTCATATGACTTAATGTAATGTCCCCGTTTTTAGCTCTTCACTTTTCAGTGATTGGTAGCCTATTCCCAGTGTGTTGTCGGCTAGTCAGTGGCAGAATTAGGGTTTCCGACTGTTTGATGGGTTCTCTTGAAGATTCAGGGTTTTGCTTGTTGGAGTTTGTGTGTTTGGATTCTGGATTCCTTCTGGGTTTTCAGAGGGCTTCGCAGTGGTATGTTTTTCTTGGCATTTTGAGCATCTTTAGGAATTTACTATTTTTAGTAAATTCTAATTTTAGCAGTGGTCCAGTTGGCATCAATCCAGTCAACTTTCCTCTTCTGGCAATTCATTGGGTAATTCTCATTTTTGGCTTAAGGGGTTCATTTCGAAGATATAAGTTATTTTAAGTCAAAATGTTTTATTTTTAAAACACCCCTTGGCCTAGTGTTATAACTTAACAGTTGTTTTAAAGAAGGGGACTTTGAGGGGTATTTTCTCATGAAGGAAATATTTTAATATTTCTAAAGTTTATAATTGCTCAAAGGGAAAATGGACGCCTTTTTGAAGGAGATTATATTTTATTTAAAAAAGAGAAGTGATTAATATTTCACAAGGAAAGTACGCCATTGGGAAGAAAGTGTTTGGGTCAAAGTTTAAACCTAAAAGCAGCTTGGGATTAGGGCGCACCTTCTAGAAAGCTCTTCGGAAGTTATAAATTGGAGCTCGGGATCCTCATTTTGTTTATCTAATGAATTTGCAAAGTTATGCTGCCGGAATTGGCTTTGGGATTGCTTCGAGGAATGTAAGCCTCCTAGCTTGGCTCTTCTTCTTGCTTGAAAGACAACAACTAGTTGAGAGGTTTAGTTGTAGTTGGTTTCTTTTCATTGTAGTTGGTTCTTCTCACATTTTGTAATTGAGTTATTGTATTTTCTGTCAATTTTAGAGTAGCTGGTTTTGTATGGCTGTAGGTTGTTTTTACTCACAACTCAAGAAACAAAAATAATATTGTTCTGGGTACTGTTCCAATCTATTTTCCTATGTAGGGCGACCATTTGTGCAAGTTTCCAGAATTTTATTTGAAGTCTATGAATTATCTAAAGTAAATCGCCCTTGCTTGCAGGCAATTTCACTTTGTAAGTGCTTTGGAAGCCGTGCAAAATAAATAGGGGTCTTTGTGAGAAGTTTTTGTGATCCATCTTCATTGTCATCATCATTGGAATGTTTTGCATTTGATTTCACGTCAATAGGGTTAGAAATGAGTGAGATATGATCATTTTTGTGTGGTGCTAGGTTGCTGTTTTACCTTTTTAAAGTGCAGATCTGTCTTAAACTGAATATTCAGTTTGGTATTTGAGTGAAGTAAAGGGTCTTGGCATTCTTGTTAAGCAAGGAGAATCCTCTTAATTGATGTACGCTGTATTGTTCTAATTCTATGCTCTTGGCAGGCGATTTCTCTTCATATTGTAAGCTGAACAGTAGTACTGTCAGCCGTTCTCTAATCTTGCTTATCATGTTTTGTAACGATTACTATACATTCTGAAGTGCTTTGTAATTCTTTATATCTCCGCCCTATGGTAGCTCCATTCCCACTCCGGGTTTGAAAGCACATTCTGGGTGTTGAGTTTACTTTCAGCATTCTCGCTTATTTTCCTTAATTGCATTGTAATTCTTAGCATCTCCGTCATATGGTAGCTCCCATTCCATCTCGGATTGGAAAGCATATTCTTGACGTCAAGTTACTTCAGCTTATTAGTTGGTAGGGATCCTCTGACCATATGCTCGTCGTTCTCCGACGCATTCTTGGTTAGAGTTACCTTCAGTTGCATTTGTTTTAAGGCACTGACGATCCTCTTGCCATATGACAGCCTCTCTCGTGTTGAGATTGAGTGCGCATTCTTGGCAATGAGTTATTTGTAATCTGCTGGTTTGAATTATCTAACCCTAACGGGTGCTCTCTGCATTGTTGTGTACCTGGCAAAAATTGAAAAAAATTGGCTCGGAATATTTCACTTAAGTTCATTCTCACCATTGCCTACCACACCTTTGCATATCAGTCCTGAATATCTGTAAGTTCTGGCCAGTAGATAGACGATGTAAGAACTCATGTGGAAAGATTTTGTCTTCTCCAAATTAATTAGCTGCTTATGGAGATTATTACTAATCATCTGGGACCAGTTGAACATCCTAATGCCTGAGGTCATTTCATCTATGAAATAGTACATCCATGTCTCAAATGGCGCGCCTAGAGAAATGTTGGCTATTCTGTTTAGCAATAAAATAATGTCCCCATAGTCCTCCTTGAAGTCTGTACGTTGCAGCTTCTTGGGCATTTTCTTGTAAGAGGCCCTCAGTTTTTCCAGCCATTACTTGTTAATGTTTGTGGCACAAAGTTCGAACTGGTCTTCATATGACTTTCTGGCATCCTCCTTAGTCTTGTACGAGGTCCGGTTGTATGTCGGGATACCAAACGCCTCCTGGATCGCCAATTCTCTGAGATGAGCTAATATCCTCCCATCAGGTGCAATGCTTTTCCTTTCTTCCGGATTGTAATGCCTGACGCATTCCACCATCAACTCAGCTCATTCTACGGCTGGTGGAAATCCGGTTGCCTGGACGATGCCATTTCTCATCATCCGGTGAGCAGTTGGTGTTGGCAGGAATCCATCGTGTCCATACATTCTTTTCTTGAATTCGGTGAAGTCCACATGCCCGAGATTGGTGTTTATAATATCTTTCCACTTAGAATTAATTTTAGACTCTGGCTGCAACCCTTTGCTGGCAAACTTCATCCGTGCCATCTTCGATGATTCTCCCTGGGTGGTCATTAACTTGCAATAAATAAAAAGAATTAACATTAGTACAAAGACTTTTAAATCTGGCTTTTTCCGGGCCTTTATTCGAAAGTTTTTACTTTCAGCTTGTTAAAAAGATAAATTTCTGTGAAAAAGCAAGCTGAAAATGGGCGAATTAAATCTTGACAAAACTTTGCTAGAGTGATCGATAGAAGAATTTAGCCAATCCAATTTTAAACCTTTGAAAGTAACCTTTGGCTGCAAATCGAATTCAACTTCTGAAAATTTACTAAAAAATCCAAGAAAAGATCACGCCTTTTGCTGGAAAGTACGCCCTTCAGCCAAGAATTCCAACTTATTTCTTCAAAAAATGACTCCTTCCAGTTCAAGAATTTCAATTCTTTCTTCGTTCTTCACCCTGAAAATCAAATATTCTTCTGTAATTTTGAGAGATTTTTAATTCTCTTCTCAATCGAACTTGGGAAGAATGTGTTGAAAATGACTTGCTGAATCTCCTTATAAAGTTGAGAAGTTCAATTTGTTTTGGCAATTTCAGATTTTCTCTTGAGTTCATCTAACTTAGACTAGTTTTTCTTCTCTTCAGCAAGGCAAGTTTCCGATTTTCAAAATCTTTAGGATTCTTCTTCTTGAGTTCGAAATCCTTTTGAGTGTCAGGATAAGTGTTGGAAAATAATAAAAATTTTATGTATAGATTTTTGATTTTCCAACCTCTTGATTTTTATCCTTTAAACTTTTAAAATTATTTAATCATGGCGAATTTAATTATTTACCCATGGCTATCAATTATTTTCCAAGTTATTTTCAATTTCTCTAGCCAAGGCGAACTTTGAAACATCTTTGCCATATTTCATGTTTAGGGCGAACTTTTAAGTGTCTTGGACGTTGCTTTTCCTAGCCAAGTTGGACTTTCTTCAAGGTTTGGACATATTATTCTTTAACCAAGGCGGACTTTAGTGATGCCTTTCCATATGTATGGCGGACTTCTTGATGTATTTGCCATTTATTTCCCTTAGGTCGGACTTTGGAGGTGTTTTTCCACTTCTTGGCTGAATTTCCATGTGTTGTTCCATTTTTATGTTTGGCTAGGCGGACTTTAGTGACTTATTGCGAAGAGGGGTCGGACTTCCTTTGATGCCTTCCATTTTCTCTTCCTAGTCCAAGGGCGGACTTTAGTGATCTTATTCCAAGGCAAGGGCAGACTTTACAAACTTTATTCCATCTCCTTAACTTCTTCCAAGCGGACTTCAAGGTAAACTTGACATTGTTTATCTACTTTGTGGTGGACTTCATGAATTTTATTCCATGGCGGACTTCACAAACTTTGTGCCATTTCCCTTCCTTTCCATGGCAGACTTCCAAGGTTTCATTCCACTTGAAGGCGGATTTCCTAGACTTCTTTCCATAGACATGATGGACTTCTCAATGTCTTTTCCAAGTGTCAAGGGAGGACTTTATGAAGGTCTTGCCATTCCTTATTTCCTCAAGGCCAACTTTGAGTCAAGCTTGCCATATACTCATTCAAGAGGTGGCAGACTTCTTCATGTTCTTTCCATTCATTCTTGATGCCTAAGTCGGACTTTTTGGGGGGGGGTTTTCATCATCTTTGGGCGCACTTCTTCAATCCTTGGGTGCCATGAATCTCTTGCTTTTCTCTTCGCCATATGCCTTTTCATTGATTCTTCAGATTTTCACATTGCTTTTCTCTTGCTTTTTCAGATTTTTGCATGATTTTTGATTTATTTTTCATTCTGGAGGTTTGAATTTTGATTCTAAAAATGGAAACGTTGACTCCATGACCTGTGGGACCCGGGCACTTTCTAAAAATAGAAAAAACTTTCCCTAAAAAATAGGAAGTCCAAATTGGTCCGAAAGTGCCAAAAATAGAAAAAGCGAAAAAGCAAAAATACCTAAAAAATAGGAAGTGTCAGAATTGACCCAAAGCACAGGCGATCCTCGTCCTCCGAACCTTCTGAGCACTTCTATGACGTTTAGGCACTGTTTAGGGCTTGGATTGTCCATTTGACTCAGATGACTCTGAAAAACTCTATCTCTAAACTCTCAAAGCAATGACTTCATGGAATTGTTGCACCAAGGCAAGACCCTAGAAAAGCAAACTACTGGGGGTCCCCATTTGCTTTCATCATTTTATGTGCACTAACATTGAAAATTTGGCTAAGGCATTGAGTGCAAGGCACCTCCTTTGAAACAAGGCATTTTTTTTTTTTTTGCAATTTTGAACTTTTCGAATTCTCATCCTTCGTTCACCGTTTTTTGAGCATCTTTCGTTGTAGATTGTTCTGTGCAACGTTTGAGACTTAGATTTTGACACCTGGTATTTGGTCATCCTCCATTGATGACTTCAAAGGTCCTAACTTTTCTTTTGAAAAAGTGAAATAGAGCCACCAGAGAAAAACTAACTTTTTGATGATTTTGACTGGATCAATGTGATCGTGACGAAGAATCAACAGATCAAAATCAATTTTAGCCTTTTCTACAAAGATTCTATTTTAGGGTTTTTTGTTAAAATAGGGGCCTGAAACCCTAATTTCAAAATTTTCCAAAATTTTGTGAGCATCCTTTTGACAATAAACCCAAAAATACCCTATGGTTTGTTTATCTTTTAGAAATTTCTAAGAATAGAAAATGGCTATTTTTAGAAATTTTGACCCTTTTTGACTTTTGATGACCATTTTACAAGATTTTGACCATTTTTACCAAAATGCCTTAATGAAACAAAATTTTTAATTTTGGGTACAACATTTGGCTCTGTCTGGGGACCATGTCGGATACTTACGGCATAGGAGAACCAAGAATCTCTAGATATTTAAGTGTAGACCAGTGTCTTATCAGTTGGGTATTAGAGTCAGGATCATTTGATAATTACCTATTAGGTGAAACTTTCCTAAAATCACCTAAAACAAGACTACCTAATTACCTAAAACACGACAAAACTTTATGAAACGGGGAAATACATTACGATATAATGTAAACATTACGAAAAGGGGAAACACATCACGATAAACAAAAGAAAATTATTTAAAAAAATTTAATCCACCCCCGAAGGGATGAAATGCTTCAGATATTGCTCGCTATATGGCAGTGGGAAGATGTGATGAGCCAAACTGGACTTGACTCAAAACCCCCAAATTTAATCTGGAATTTACTTTGAAACCAACACAAGGTGGCTGGAAAGGTTTACTTTGATACCACTGTGATGTGCCGTGCTCCGGTGATCCACTCTGCTACCACTGTGCTAATACTCGAACACCACTTATGATGAACCAAACTCACTGCTGATTTGATTTTTGCTCGTTAAAGGTTTGATTTTTGGTTTGTAATCTGCTTTCTGTGTTTTGGTGTTTTTGTGGTTTGATGCCAAACGATTTTAATAAATTTCTTACAACCATATGCATATTAAAAGAACTCAAATTAAACTAACTTATAAAGGATAACTTCCACGTAACTCCAAACACTATTTAAGAGACTTCTCGCATTGCAATGAGTGCTAAAATAATATATATCTTCATACATTTCGAAAGAGACATCATTTACAACAAATACAAACTTGCAGCCAAAAATGCACTGTGAACAGTGCTTGCTACAGTACCCGCGGCCACCATAATACACATAAAAATTAACTTACAACTTTCTCCCGCCAAATGATGGAAGAAAATGTCTCCAATACTAAGGGCGCCCCCTTTAGACAAGATAGCAGCAACTAGGAGAAGGCGTTTTTCTTATTTGAAGAAGTTGAAACCCTTACTTGATGGCGGCTGGCTGTAGGTGGTCAAAATCAGCATCCAACAATCTTCAAAAGCAAGCCACGACCTCAAAAACGTGAATGGAACCTCTAGCAGCAATTTCCCTTGCAATGGATGACTTCTAACACTTGAAAACAGCAAGATATGGCTCCCACAAATCAAGCAAAACTCAGATCTGCACTTTAGGGTGGTCTTTCACACCTTCAAGATGCGTACAATCCTAACTACAAGCCCCAAACCAGGCTTACCCACTGCAGAAATCAGGAAACCCTAGTTTCCTTCTCTCCCAAACTCCACACTTCCAAACTTCAATCAGCAAAATATCATCAAGCATAAGAAGTTCGAACTTTCTCCTCTCCTTTTATAATTTTCACTTGAAATCACTATTCATTAAAAAAGCACTATTCACTTAAGTTATTTCTTTTTTCACTTTATCAGTGAATAGTAACTGCAAAATATAAAGTGACCCCTTTAACAAATAGACACATGGTCCCCAAGCCTGAGTAAGTGAAATAAATGGTGATGAACAATATTTTAAGCTCCAATTACACGCCAAACGCGCAAATTCACCACCTCACCGACTCCGGATACCAATACTTCCTTTAACTGACCAAGTGCCCGTTCAAGTGATCCTCTAACCAGAACCATTAGCCTACGAGGATCGACATAATAGGCTAATCCACCGACTCTGATGCTCGTGAAAGAATGGGGACATTACAGTCCGCCCTCCCTGAAATTGCTTGTCCCCAAGCAATCATTACTGCGAAGAAACCTCACTCCTCGGAAGGCCTGAAAGAAGAACTGTGGAATGTCCCATGCGTCGTTAACTGCCTCATGACATGCCAGCATAAACACACCTGCGCAAAATATCCCTGGGTCCCAAACCCAGAATGGAAGTCTGCCATGTCTGATAACCTCTGACTTCCACTGCGCAACTCTGATCACAACTTCACCATGCTGAAAATGGTGAAGCAACCTGTCGGAACCCAACCAGACTGTAGTGCCAGAACTGACACCACCCGGATCCCAAAACAACTTGAAGTCACCTCCAAAACACCCTTGGAAGTGATAACCAATCAAACCATCATGTCCGTTGACACCGTAATCACCTTGTAACCATGTATCCGAGTGAATTCCCTGTGACATTAAAGTAACAAACACTGTTGGATACCTATCAACATGATGGATAAAGAACCGTTGTCCCTGCCAGTAATCCCCTACAGGCAACTGAATCGTGTACTGGCAGCCTTTAGTCCCATCTTCTGAAGATGGAAACTCTGGACACAGTATAGCGTTACTCCCCTTGACTGCACCAAGAGAATCACTCTGCGCCCAAGAACTGTGCATCGAATAGGAATCATGTACAAGTGGACGAAAAGCAAAACTATAAGCACTCCTCACCATGTACATACCATTAGACTCCTCCGTGAGCCCTGTTTGGAATCCCGATGCACTAGGACATTCCAAAATTTTGCGACTGTTCCCCAACCTGGAACTAGTATCAGGAGTATGATCGGCTTCTAACTCGAAGAGTGGATTTCCATAGATCAAACCACCATCAAACTCAATTGAGGGATTATTCACAAACTGCGCAATCACTCCATGCTGGTCTGAACCATCCGACTCTGAGTCCCTGGGATTGTGCTCCTGAATCGGCTCAGCAAACTGCCAACCATAATCAACTGTATGGGGTATAAAAACTGATTTGCTTCTAGGGGAGGGAAACAAATCGACATAAGGACCAATCTCCCCACTTGATGTTGCTCTGCATATCTCCTGTGAAGTGGATGTAGTACCATCGTGAGTTGACATATAACTCCCTGGTGAGTCAACCGCCAAGTCACAAGAGCTATCGTTAACCTGTTCTGCATCACCTGTCATGGGACTAAACTTAAGGGAACCAGGTGCAACACATGGTTCTCCGCAACTCTCAACCAAGGCTCTCATCCCATCTGTCTCAACTGCACCCGAAACCGTGAAGGATGTAATAACCACATCATCAACCTGCTCGCATCCACCATCCGTGGACATATGTCCTTCACCAACAACTACCATAGAAACCTGAACTATATCGGAAGGGGGTGATGGCTGTGCCAAACTAGATACCACAGTAAGCTCCTCCACCCGTGACTGTGACTCTTGAAGGGCCAATTGAGTGCTCTTCAAGGAATCCATAGTCACCTCGAGCCCATGAGTGAGCTCGTCAACCTCCTCCTCTTTTCCCTTTAGTGCATCGTAACAAGTGCACCCCCACTCGAGAAGATAATCCCTATCAGCTAGTAACTGTAAGTAACTTTGTTTCATTATCCTAATGGCTTCTCGTAGGGCATGGAATTCTGCAAGGGAAAGGCTACTGTCACCGTGCTCATCTGACATAGGAGTACCCCAACCATACGTAGCTAACATCTGTTGAGCAACATCAAAATGCTCTAATGCTGTAGCAATCATGTTGTCATTGGCCTTAAGTTGCCCAACCAAAAGATGATACCCCTTTGACTCATCATTTCCATTCATATCCGCACTATAGTAAGAGGCTGAATCCTTATCACTCTCGTCATGAGTAGTAGCATTGTGTGTGCTATCAGTGTCGCCCACAATATCAACAAGGGTACTGCTGCCATGTACCTCATAGGATGGCTCAACACATTTTGTAGAGGCTGCTGTTTTGGCAGTAGCTTCGCACACTTCTTCTTCCAAAGCAATTGCATATCCACCTGACTTGCGATCCTGGGATTCATTGCCCTCAAATAATTTTTCTGATTGGTTTCCTACGGTCTGATATGAAAAATCAGACTCACTCTGGCATGAATCGTCATCATAAATTGTATAATTAGTACCCAAATCTCGAGTACCCACCTGTGACAACTCTGTAGAAACATCAATTCCTGGTGTAATCATTTTCCTCTCATGTTGATGCACAGTTTCATCACTCCTGTCACGAAGATCAAGGCTGTTATGGGTGCTGGTAACAACTTCTTGAATGTTGTGAATATCATTCAAGATTCTCTCAACATTGATTGTAACTCCACCATGCCAGAAGTGGTGAAGTAATGCACTGGGACCCATCCAAACGGCCGTGCTAACTCTGTCTCCACCTGGATCCCAATATAGACCGAACTCGTGTCCATCCATCATGAGGAGGTAAGGATAACTAGAAGCATCTGCTACATAACATCTCTCTATAACCTTCGCTAAACTCTCATGGATGTGATATCCACCTGTGCCATCAAGCCTGCTGACATTATAATCCATCTGTAACCTTGTGTCCACTGGTAGTCTCTGAAACCAAGGAGCAACAAACCTTGTTGGATACATGTCAGCCTGATGGTAGACTAAATACTGATCCTGCAAGCACTCACCCGCCAACAACTGAGTCGGGTATTCGCAACCACTAGTTCCATTTACTGAAGATGGTAACTCTCCATCCAAGAAGGGATGGTATACGTCCTCTGTAAACTCCACTGCGGACCCTGTCTGAAATCCCGATCCACAATCAATGCTCATCTCAGGACTCAGGTCAAGCTGGTGATCAACATCTATTTCAAAGAGAGGATTATCATATGACCAAGAAGCATCTGTCTCGAACAATGGATTGTCGATCATCTCGCACTCCATCTCCTGATCCGCCTCCTGCTCTTCACCCAAATCTGCACTATAGTACGAGGTTGAGTCAACCTCATTCACATCCTGATCAGCAGCCTCATGTATGCTATCATCATCGCACACATCATCATCTAAAGCACTGCTGCTATATGTCTCATAGAATGTCTCAATAGACGATGTAGAATCCACACGTATCAATGCTTGATCAATTTTATCATCCCTTTCTGTCAAAGGATCATGTAAATCTAGCCTGTGTGAATCATGAATTGACAATTCTTGCACACACTCTGGATTGGCATCATCAAAATGATCAAAAGTTTCATCAACAATCGTTGATGCACAAGATGTAGGGAGATCAAAACCCTCATTGGTTTCATATGGACCCTTTTCTTCATGTGCATCTCTCTCAACATGATCATCCTGTAACCTTACAACATCTTGTCCAGGACCCTCACCCTCGTGTTCTGACTCTTCTTCTTTTTCAAGAGGACTCAAGTGCTTTTCCTCTACAGCTGCCTTAGAAATTTCAACTCCATCATCCATGGGTAGATCTTCTAAGGTCTGATTTTTGCTCACCAATGGATCAGCTGTATGCTGGTCGTTAACTGCTAAGAATTCATTGTACAGGCTCCTAGATACTGTAGTGACCTCTTGTCTCTTCCCCTCTTCGTTCCTTGATGTAGACCTTTTAAACAGGGAAGCTATATGCCGTGCCACTTTGTCTAGTTTTGCAGGGTCCGTTTTCTTTGGTTCTGAATCTTCATAGGGAACCCACATTATTCTGTGCGCCTTGCCCTTAGGTCTCAAGGGACAATCATGGTTTAAATCGTACGGCTCTCTGCAATAAGAACACAACTTCTTCATCCCGTTCCGACTTTCATCCAACCTTTTCAATCTTTGTTTAAGCATCTCTATGTTCCTGTCCCACTGCTTCTGGGAAGTGGCCATGTTCACTGAAACCTCCAAACTGCAGTTGAAACCTACCCAACAGGATGGCAGGAAACCGCTCTGATACCACTGTGATGAGCCAAACTGGACTTGACTCAAAACCCCCAAATTTAATCTGGAATTTACTTTGAAACCAACACAAGGTGGCTGGAAAGGTTTACTTTGATACCACTGTGATGTGCCGTGCTTCGGTGATCCACTCTGCTACCACTGTGCTAATACTCGAACACCACTTATGATGAACCAAACTCACTGCTGATTTGATTTTTGCTCGTTAAAGGTCTGATTTTTGGTTTGTAATCTGCTTTCTGTGTTTTGGTGTTTTTGTGGTTTGATGCCAAACGATTTTAATAAATTTCTTACAACCATATGCATATTAAAAGAACTCAAATTAAACTAACTTATAAAGGATAACTTCCACGTAACTCCAAACACTATTTAAGAGACTTCTTGCATTGCAATGAGTGCTAAAATCATATATATCTTCATACATTTCGAAAGAGACATCATTTACAACAAATACAAACTTGCAGCCAAAAATGCACTGTGAACAGTGCTTGCTACAGTACCCGCGGCCACCATAATACACATAAAAATTAACTTACAACTTTCTCCCGCCAAATGATGGAAGAAAATGTCTCCAATACTAAGGGCGCCCCCTTTAGACAAGATAGCAGCAACTAGGAGAAGGCGTTTTTCTTATTTGAAGAAGTTGAAACCCTTACTTGATGGCGGCTGGCTGTAGGTGGTCAAAATCAGCATCCAACAATCTTCAAAAGCAAGCCACGACCTCAAAAACGTGAATGGAACCTCTAGCAGAAATTTCCCTTGCAATGGATGACTTCTAACACTAGAAAACAGCAAGATATGGCTCCCACAAATCAAGCAAAACTCAGATCTGCACTTTAGGGTGGTCTTTCACACCTTCAAGATGCGTACAATCCTAACTACAAGCCCCAAACCAGGCTTACCCACTGCAGAAATCAGGAAACCCTAGTTTCCTTCTCTCCCAAACTCCACACTTCCAAACTTCAATCAGCAAAATATCATCAAGCATAAGAAGTTCGAACTTTCTCCTCTCCTTTTATAATTTTCACTTGAAATCACTATTCATTAAAAAAGCACTATTCACTTAAGTTATTTCTTTTTTCACTTTATCAGTGAATAGTAACTGCAAAATATAAAGTGACCCCTTTAACAAATAGACACATGGTCCCCAAGCCTGAGTAAGTGAAATAAATGGTGATGAACAATATTTTAAGCTCCAATTACACGCCAAACGCGCAAATTCACCACCTCACCGACTCCGGATACCAATACTGCCTTTAACTGACCAAGTGCCCGTTCAAGTGATCCTCTAACCAGAACCATTAGCCTACGAGGATCGACATAATAGGCTAATCCACCGACTCTGATGCTCGTGAAAGAATGGGGACATTACAGAAGAGCCTTCCATCCAAGTGCGAGAGAATGTAAGAATTCTCCCTTGTGAACTCGTGGATCTTGAACAGCCCTAGCCATAGGGAGTCAAATTTTCCATGCATTCACTTGGGCTCATGTCTCTTGTCCCATAGCAGGACTTCATCTTCGATGTCAAAGTCTTGCTCTTGATGCTGAGTGACTCTATCAACTACTTCCACCCGTTCTTCTTCTAGCCTCATTAGGTACATGACGTGCTTCTAATTTGGATCTTTGAATTTACCATCTTCCACTATGGACACCAGCTGCAAAGCGGACAACTCCAGTGTAATGGGTAGCATAGCCTCCGTACCATACATGATAATAAAAGGTGAAGTGCCAATAGCTCTGTTGGCCCAGAGAGCATCATAAAGTTTGTTGTTCCAAGCTCGTTGATTGTAATCAACTAACTTGCATATAATTGTGACAATATTTTTGTTTGATGACTCGGCTTTGCCTATTACCCTGAGGGTAATAATCTGATGAATGAGAGAACGTGATGCTGTGATCAAAACAAAATTCTAGTAGCTCCTCTGATGAGAAACTTGTTGCATTGTTTGTCGCAATTTTGTGTGGTACCCCTAAGCGAGAAATAATATTCTCCTTTAAGAAGTCGCATACGACTTCTGAGGTACCCTGCTTGGTAGGAATAGCCTCAACCCATTTTGTGAAATAATCTATGGCTGTAAGGACATAAACATGTCCCTTATTGGAATGCGGGTCGATCGGATCTACAAAATCTAAACCCCATTGCTGAAATGGAGAATCAATGATAACTGGTCTGAGTAGTATGGCTGCCAGTTTAAGTTTGCCAACAAATTGCTGACACATCTGACATCTGTGCACCCAATTGTATGCTTCGCGAAACATAGTCGGCCAGAAAAACTGTGCTCGCAGGATTTTGAATGCTATAACCCTTGATGAAAAGTGGCCACCGCATGCTTCATTGTGAAATGCTTCCAACAAACGCAGTTGTTGGTCCTTGTTGACGCATAACAAAATTGTTCCATCAAGCCCTCGCTTGTATAGAACGTTATTCATAAGCACATAATTTTGCGCTTTCAATTTCAATGTTCTCTTTTGTTGTTCGTCCATGTGAGTTGGACATTCTCCATAAGTTAAATAGTACCATAATTCAATGTACCATCCATTAGTAGAATCAACAAGTAGGACCATGGGAAGGTCCTCTTTAATCTCAGTTTCTAGTTCACCATCGGCAGCGTGGTGCTTTAGATCACCATCTTCTGCTATTAGCTGACACAGACCTCTCCTACGAACGAGTTTGGTCAGCTTGATCTCCCAGTCATATTCCTGAACTTTTGCAATCCAATTACCTCTTTTTGTGCTTATCTCCTGTTGAGTTAAGACACTTTTGACTGGTGGATCTGTGACATATACTGTTGTATGGGAGTCTAAGATATACAATCTGAAATTTTTAACAGCCCTAACAGCCGCATATGCATTCTTTTCAATTTGAGAATACCGAGGCTCACTGTCTTTGAAACTCCTACTCATGAACGCAATTGCAAACTTGGTTTCTTCATTCAATTTTTGTGTCAGTATGACATACAGAGTGTGTTTCGATGGATAACAATAAAGAATAAAATCCTTATCAAATTTAGGTTGGACTAGCACTTGTGCTTGACTGATGGCTTCTTTAATCTGGACGAACACCTTCTTTCCTTCCTCAATCCATTTGAAGGTGGACGTTTTCTTCATCATAGCTGATATATCTTTGGTTAGCTTTGAGAAGTCTGGGACAAATCTTTGTATGAAATTCACTTTATTGAAGGAGTGTACGCTAGTTTTTCTTGTTGGAAGAGGCAAGTTTTTGATAGAATCAACCCGACTAGTGTCAATTCGAGTTCCTTCCTTGAAGACGATGTGGCCAAACAATTTCCCTTTTATCACTGCAAAGATGAACTTCTTGGGATTTAATGAAATTTTGTGATACCTGCATCTTTCGAACGCTTTCACTAAGTGTGAAAAATGGTCTTCCCACTTCTTTGAGAAAGTGATGAGGTCGTCAAGGTAGACGACAATTAACTTGTTCTTCAAATCCCCAAATGCCAATTCCATGGCTCTTTGAAATCTGGCATTGGCATTGATAAGGCCAAAGGGCATTCTTTCATAGGCAAACGTACCCCACGGGGTAGTGAATGCCGTCTTGATTTGATCCTCTTCAGCCATTGCAATCTGATTGTATCCGGGAAAACCGTCAAGTAATGACAGCATCTTCGAACTGGTGACCGTCTACAAGGTGCACTCCATGATCGGCAAGGGATAATTATCTTTTAGGGATGACTGATTTAAGTTCCTGAAATCAACGCAGATTCGGATTTCTCCTTTCTTTTTACGCACAGGAACTATATTTCACACCCAGGTGGAATGATGAATTGGAAAAATTATCTTAGCATCCACCATCTTTTGAACTTTCGCATAGATTGTATCTTGAATGCGCGGATTGTAGTGTCTTTGCTTCTGTCTGAAAGGAGTAGTATCAAGTTTTAATGGATTTGTATGAGACAATTCTCTAGGTGTGAAGACCTTCAAATCTTCGTATGACCAAGCAAACACATCTCGATATTGTTTGAACAAAGAGATGAAACTTTCACTTTCCTCTGTAGTACAACACTTGCCCAAATTAACAAGTGGAGGCTTGTCTTCAGTACCAATTTTTACTTGATAATATTTAGCAGAGGTCTTATTAGCCTAGTTCCTCTAATCTTGGATGTATCTGTCATGCCTGTCAAATATATTCTCCAAGGATACTAGACCCTTGGGAATTTTATTGCCTTTCAATTGGATAATACCTGATTCCATTGCTTCAGAATCTTCTATTATTGATTCTCTGAAGGGAGAAGTGTTGTGACCTTTTTCACACATCGCCCCATTGCAAATGGGGACCCCCTAATTTTGGCTTTGCTTTTCGGTCGTTTTGTTGTTGTCTCTCTTTTCTACTGTCCGTCTTTCTGGGGTGTCTCTGCCATTGAGTTTAAATGTGAAATTTTGGCCAAGTCGGTAAAATTAGGGTTTGTGCTTTCTTGGTCAGTCCAAGGTCGAACGAGGTGGATAAATTGAAAATAAAGACTAACGTTGCTGTCAGTGTGCTTCCAGTAGGCTCTCAGCAAAATTTCATCAGATTTCGGGTACTTACTATTTTTAGTAAGTATGCAATTCCGGACATTCCTTCAGCACTTTCGAAGTTTTAACAGTCACACTGCATTCAGAGCACATCAAGCTGCTCGCGTGCAAAATTTGAGCGAAAATGGACAACTTTCTATTTTTAGCAGTCCAGCTTCCAGAGCAGATTTCAGGGCTTAGATGCAGAGTTTTTCTTTGCATGTCTGGATATTCCTTCTGGGTTTTCGAAGACCTTCGCGGTGATGTAACATGCAAAGTGAAATAACGACTTTCAGAGTTCAGCCTTCAGAGGCTATTTTTAGGGTTTGCATGTCAGGGTTTTCTTTGCATGTCGGCATATTCCTTATGGGTTTTTCGAGGGCTTCGCAGTGATGTGACATGCAAACAGAGATAATCACTCCTTCAGCAACTTACTATTTTTAGCAGATACATTCCGGCGGCCGCCTCCCAACAACTCAGAATCATGAGCTGATCGCAATGCATCAGAAACGAGGATAAACAGAGATCATTTGATACGCATGCAGAGCAAATTAGGGTTTCCAGCTTCGGGACATGAAAAGAGGGGTAAAAAGTCAGAATTTTCGAAAACCGGTGTAAACCACTGCGATCAGCATCCTTCAAGCTATCTGCTAGTAAAATTTGAAGTCAAACGGAGTACTTACTATTTATAGTAAGTCATTTTGGAAATAGGCTAAAAATAGTAAATCAAGTGCATGCGCCGATGTCAGCAGGCAGGTCACGTGGTGAGGAGCGCATCATTCGAATTTCAAATCAAACGGAGTTGTGGAGGTATCAGAAACGAGCAGTTACTATTTATAGCAAATCACCTTCAGAAATGGGCTAAAAATAGCAGTGTCAACAGGGTAACAAGGTTGTGAAGATGCAGTGTTCAAAATTTCAAATCGTTCTGAGCTTCAGAGATGCAAAATCAGGAGACTTACTATAGATAGCAGGGCATGGATAAACTGGCAAAAACGAGAAAATTTTTTTCTAAGTATGAAAGCTCGTCCTGCAGCCATGGCAAAATGCGCCCAACTCAAGGTGAAAGCATAAAAAATTCTAAGTATGAGACTTCGTCCACCTCCTAGGCCAAAATGCGCCCATGGTTGGAGAGTCAACAAGTCAACAATTTTCATCCTGTAGCTATGCCAAAATGCGCCCAAGGGAAGTTGATGAAAGTTAGAAAATTGGCTAAGTGTAGAACTCGTCCTCCACCACCCTCCAAATGCGCCCATCCTTTACATATGCTCAAATGCGCCCAAAAAGAGAAGTCAAATGAGTCAAAGTTTTTCATCCCTCTCCCTATGCAAAATGCGCCCAAAAGAGGGCATGTAAGGACAAAAAGGGAGAAGTTGAAAGGTCACAAAAGGACGTGGTTATAAGTTTCATCCTCCTACATAGGCAAAATGCGCCCAAATGGGGCCATGTGAAGACAAAAGAGGGAAAGTCAACAAGTCGAAACAAGGTGGCGTTTGGAAAGTTCTCCATGCATGCTCAAATGCGCCCAAGGGAAAGCATATGAAGACAGAATAGTTAAGGCGTTGGAAGATGCTTATCCTCCTCACATACTAAAATGCACCCATCCACTTCAAGGGGTAAAATGCGCCCAAATAGAGATGAAGACAAGTGAAGGTTGCTGGGCATTGTGCAAGATGGAATTATTCTAGTGTTGACTTTCCTCTCTAGCCTTTGAATGCGCCAAGTAAAGAGTGGATTTGGGTTGAAAAGTGGTTAAGTTTAGGTGAGGTTGATAAAATAAAATGACTAAGGCGTGGAAATAAGATATTCTCTTCTAAGTGTGAGGTGCGCCTAAGGAGGAGATGAAAATGTGCAAGGCGTTGAAATTTGAAATTTCTACATGACAAGGAAAATGCGCCTAAAGTAATTCAAGTATGAGGTAAAGTGGTAAGGCGTTGAGAATGCTAAGTGTTGAAAATTTTTCCAAGGGCGTGGTTCTATCCTTCTTCAAGTTGAATATGCGCCCAAGGTGGTGACTAAATATTGCTAGGCATTGGTTTTAAAAATGTTCTCCATGACATACAAGTGTGATCAAGGCATTAAAATTTTCCAAGTAAATTGATTTTCCTCACCACAGGCAGAGTGATTGAAGGTGAATAAAAAATTTTCTAAGGCAAAATTTTCAAAATTGCTGAGTGATTCAAAAAAAATTTCTAAGGCAAAGAAATTTTCCTTAGGAGAAAAACGCCTAAGTTTGGGGAAGTGATGAATTTTCCTAGAGCACGAGCAGGATTGCCAGTGAAGAAGTCCGAATGATGCCAGCTGCACAGGGTCAACACAAAAAAATATTTCCAAGTCAGAGCAACAGGAAATGTTCACAGATGAAGAACAGGATTAAAATTGATTGAATAATATTTTTCTAAGGTTCAAAATTTAAAAATTTAAATGAACCCGTTCGTTGGGTACCCATGGATTCATCGCGTTTCAGATAAAATTTTCTTCTGGGTACTAAACGTTTGTGATGAGGGATGGATTTCTATGTCTTCCGCACCTCGCTAGCGCCTTCAGCATGAAGAATTTAATCGGTGCTCAAATTGTGAAGTTTTCCTAAGGGAAAATTTGAAAATTTTCTAAGGCAAAGTGAAGAAAATGTGTTTTCAAGGTGAAATTCTCCAGACGATGAATTTAAAAGGAACTGCCTAGGTGAATTTGTTCAAATTCTTCGTGAAGATAATCTTCTTGAGCCGGAGATGAATAAAATCAAAATCGTCAATGACCCAGCTAATGAAATGAATTTCTCAAAGATGATACGCCCTTGAGGAAGTTAGTTTGGAAATTTGGCTAAGGCATGAAGAATTTAAACGCGAAGCTGGCTAGTGAAGGCAATGAACGCTTGGAAGTTGGAGCGTGAAAATCCTGGTAAGTAAGTTGAATTTATATTATGAAATGTTCTAATACTCTTCTCCTTGCTTGTTTTGCAGGAGAAACGTCAAGACCAAGCAGTGATGACTTAAGTGATCCAAGATGACATTTCAACCTCGAAGGAAGAAAAGTTGCAAGAAAATGGCTAAGTGTTGGGACTTAGTGACAAAAAAGAAACGTTAAGATGGAGGAAAGAATGGAAGCTCGAGCAAAGTTGAAGAACAACGTCAAGAAGAAGATCAAGAACAATGTGAACGCGTTTCAAAGTTGGAATCTTCTAGAAGGATGATGGAAATTAATGGCTCATTTATTACCCCACTCCTCTTGGTGGTGGTTTTTAGGGTGAATCTTGTTTAGGGCTGAGGTGGCACAATCTGGGCCATCCAGCCGATTGTAATCTGAGCCGTCCGTTGGACTTGGCCAGCTATATAAAGGGGGAGTCCCCCTCATTTGTACTCAGTAGAATTAGAGAGTAGAAGTTAGACGATTGACATAGAGTAGAGGGACAACTTAGAAATAGTTTAGTATAGATTGATAGTGTAGTTGAAGAAGAAGGAAATTTTTCCTTTGAAAACTTTTGCAAGAAATTGTTGTGTAAAACTTTCATAATAAAAGATCTTTTCATTGATGGTGAATTCGTCTTCGTTATGGATAGCTAGCGAGGTTTCTTCATCCCTTCTACTTCAAGTAGCATAGAGTAGCGTAATTTCATTTTTATGCAAGTAGATGTTAGCTGTGGAATGTGGTGTTTGATCTAAGCAAGCTTCGCTTATCCATACCACTAGCGGGCTCACTGATGGTGTGTTCGCCTTGTGTGGTCAACTAGAAACGTTATGGGCCTAACTTCAATCACAGTTTGAATGATGGTATGCGTCGTTGTGATGGTATCTTCATGTCAAGTGGTGGTTTGAACATCTTTAGTCATCTCCCCTGAAGATTGCACCGACTCCGTGGAAGCTGTCCAATGCGAGGCAAAGCGAAGTCCAGTTGAGAGTTTGCTGAAGTTGAGCTCCATATCCCACATTTAGAATAGATTTAGACTCTCTAAACCTTACACCATTTCAATTCAGTACTTTCTGATTAGAATAGGAAACCCGCGCTTCATAGACAAATCTTCCGAGCATTTGAATTCCTTTCTCCGCCATTGAACAATTCCGTAAGTCCCCTTGAAATACCAGCAAATCACATCGAGCCAACTGAGACTATTCGCATTGAAAGAACCTTGGAGTTGAATGCACGAACTGTCTCGCAATCTTAGCGTGCTGGATACTTTGATCAAGAGAGAATAGGGTAGCCGTTGGCGACTTTATTCTGCATTGGTGCGGTCACGAAAAACACATCAACAAGAAGCACTACCTTCAAAGAATAGTTCTTTAAAATTGTCTTCCATGCCAAGAAATTCTTTGATGTGATCATCATCGTCGAAGACTTGCCAGTTGTCGCAATTGTCGGGGACAGCTGGCCTATATATGAGTTCAATACCAAAAGCATTTTGATGAAAATCAGAATGTGGCATAAAAAAAGCAGTTGATACTGCAAGGGCATCTGCTCTGCTATTGTCTATAAGAGGGATGGATTTGATGTCAAATGCTTCGAACCAATCGGTTGCATTCCACACCCTTTGTCTATAATGCCGAAGGTGGTCTTTTCTTACTTGAGAATGATCTTTGTTTTGTTTCACGATCAGCTCTGCATCACCTTCGACCTTGAGTAGTTTGATACCCATATCTCTTGCATTTTTAAGACCTAGTATAAGTGCCTCGTATTCCGTTGTATTGTTTGTGCATTGAAATTGCAAGCGGTATGCAAATGGATATACATGACCTTCGAGAGAGATTATGACAATTCTTGCTGCTGAACCTGCTGTCGAGCAACTACCATCAAACAACATGGTCCACATCTTTGGATCTTTTGTTGATATGTCTGTAGAACATACAATGTTTTGCCTTTCTTTAGTTACTTCTGACAGCATAAGTTCCAGGACTTGTTTCTTGATATAGCACCTATGCTTGAGGGTCCTAGGATTTCACCACTATGAATCTAGATTTAGCCTTTGGTTCCAGCTTGAAACTTCCTTTCTTCAATGGAATTTTCGCAAACAACCAATCCAACTGAATTTCTCCTCCAAGGTCTTTGCAGAAGCTTCTACTGAGCAACATCCCTTAGCTAGTTGGAATATTCGCTACTAGGATGGTCATAATTTTCTTCTTAGGACAAGCTTCCAATCTTACTTGAGCGTCCTTCCATTGACCAACCAACGACATCGACTTAGATTCAAGCGAAAAACACTTGTCATGTGTCTTAAGGCATGAAAGTCCCAATGCGTTCATTACCTGTAAAGGCATTACATTGTCTGAGGCTCCTGAGTCTATTATGCAGTTGCTCAATTTGAATCCTCCTATATTCAAAGATATATAGAAGGGTTTTGGCTTTTCTTCCACTGGCACAAATGACTCGAGCAATGTGGGTTGAATGACAGCCTGCTTCTTTACAACCTTGAGAATCCAATCTAGTTGTTCCAGATGGTCCTGAAGATACTCCAGTTGAGAGATTTGTACCTTTGTCTTCATCATGGAATCAACAATGTTAAAGTTTGTTAAAGACGGGTCTTGAGCACCTGCTTTAGCATTCTCATGTGAAGGCTTAGGATTAGAAGTGGAAGCGATCTCTTTATCCTTTTCTTTTGATTTTCGTTTATCCTCTTCTTCTTCTTGTGCCTTATTTGAGCATGTGTAAACACAGGTGTTGAGAAATTCTCATGATTTATTGCAAGAGAATATTGACGGTATTCTTCTTCTTCTTGTTAACGGGTTCACTATCAAAGTATCCCATAGCAGAGCCGCCATCGAAGTCGTCTGTCTGTGGTAAGACAACATTCAAACTAGGTGAAGGTACAAAACTTGAACTGGGTGCAGCTTTAGTGTATCCCATGATTTGATTCATTCTCAAATTCTCAGGACATGTAGAACCGGTATGTGCATTGGTCTCATGGAAAGAGAAAAACACCATAGATTTCTCAGCCTCCACTGGTTGTCTTGGTGGAGGTGCTGCAAATCGCGGCTTGAAATTGTTGAAAGGATGAAAATTGTTCTTTTTCGGCTGGTACAGTTGCTGAGGTTGATATTGTTGTTGAGGTTGATATGGTGGTGGTCCGGGCAGTGCAAGCTTCCCTTGAGTAGGCGTTTGCCTTTTAAGGATAGTCACCTCATTAGCTACCTTCTGTAGCATTGGATCTGCAAAACCTTGAACAAGTGGCCTGATAGCATCAGTCTTCATCTTCCCGGACGTGATCATGTTATCTTCGATCTCAATAGCTCTTTCTTGTGTAGTCTGTAATTCTGTTTCATGACCCGATCTTAAGAAAAAGGCTATTTCCGATGGAAGAGTGTTTATGAAACTGCTCAACAAAATCTCCGATGATGGTTTGAGCGTATGAGAAAGACGTGTGACGAGGTAGTTAAACCTTGCCACAAATTCTCTTATAGGTTCATTTAGCTCAATTTTTGAATTTGAGAGTCGAGCAAATAACCGATGACTATCTTCAGTGGGCTTGAATCTTGCCAAGAACTTCTCGCTCATGGTTGCCCAGTTTGTAATGATGCCTGGCTCCAGATGATGAAACCAATCAGTAGCATTTGCCTCAAGAGTCTCTACGAAGAGACATACGACAACATCTTCATGTGGTACATGCAAAACAGCGCAAGCCGATGTGAATGCTGAGATATGCTCATTAGGGTGTTGAGCCCCATTGCCGTGAAATCAAGGAAAATGCTTCCTTGAGCCTTTAGGCAACACATGATGTCCTTCTAGAGCCAATGGTCCAATGTTATTACCCCAAGGTAATGGAGGTGGACATCTGCGATTTTTGTTACGATTGTTGTCATCATTGTTGTTGTTGTCGCCCATTGCTTTTGGTTGGATCACAGGTTCTTCTTGGATCTCAGAATCTACAACAAAGCCTCTCCTCATATAAAGCTTATAAGCCAGGATTATCTAATCCCATGTAGGTGGTAAAACTGGTCTTTTGGCTGCAAGATCAGCTTTTAGTTCTTCATCCAGAGTAGTAGCCACGTTTCTCCACTAAGTAGGATCTTCTCTTTTCTCAAATATGAAACTCCTCAGGCTACTGATAATGTCCATTTGCTCCCCTTCAATCAGCATGAAATTTGGCTGAATGATAGCAAAAGTAAGATCTAGTTGTTGTACTGGAGCAGTAGGACGCCAGCTGGTCATTCCCATGTCATAAAGCGTAAGCTTTCTTGAAGTTTTATGCCTCGTGCCCCACGGTGGGCGCCAAAAAACTGTTGGCATTTCAATTTGCACCTCTAGAGTGCAGATTGATACTCTTCAAAATGATGAACTGTCTTTGCAATATCTCTTCACCATTTGCAATCAGATTTAGAAGCTCACTTCTCCTTTTAGTTGCTTTTTCAAATCTTGTTGACATTGCTGCAACTTGACTCAACTTGCAGTCAATAGGATCACCATTGAAACTACTATGGATAAGGTTTTGAAACGTCGTCTGTACTTTGCCGAGATCAGTGTAATCACCATCTTCACGTTGATATTGGCAAGGAATTTGTGACACAAATGTTCTTACGAACCTGAGAATACTTGCCACCATCTGTCTACATTCAGCCATTTCTGCAGATATTGCTTCGTAGGTTTTTACTTTGAAGAGGTGTTGTTCTCTCCAAGTAAAAAGCTTCTGCTTATGCTCTTCTACAATAACTAAATCGTAAGCCATCCTGAAGTAAGAAATGATGATCTCATCTTTGGGCTTCCTTTCTGCTATGTTTTGCTCTGACTCCTGAATTCGTGAGCGAAGATCGTGGGCATTGTACCTCAATTGGTACATCTCTGCAAGTATGAATCTGCCCCTGGTGATGAATTCTTCCACCTAATCTCTCAGATTTTTCCCATAAATAACCAACTGACTCAGGTGATTTTGATCTGTAGATGATTCTAGAATTTGTGGAAGCAAAGCGGTGATGTGTGAAGTCCCATGAAGTAGGTTGGAGATGTATTGCTGCAATTGTTGATTTTCAGCCTTGAGGGCTGCCTTGTCTTCTCCATCTTTGAGCACTCTCTCCTTCAGGTTAACTGCTGCAACTTTAAAGAGATTTACATCAGCTTGTCGTGTGCTTCTACCAAGATTGGTTTTGACCAATGTGAAGTCATCAACCTCAATCTCATTGACGTTCTTGTCTTCTGGTGGTGTAGCAATCTCATTGACAACCTCATTGTCGGCTTTTTTCTCCATGTGAACCTGCTTCTTGAGTTTCTTTTCTGATGTGTCTTGGTAGACATCAAACCCTGCAAAGTCCAACTGGTAAGACGACTTTCTCCTCTTCCTGCCCAAGAGGTTCTCAAGCCAAGATGAAGAGTCTCATCAACTCTTGATGAATGAGTTGGTGTTGAGATGTCACAAATTGGTGAATCAGGCTCCAAATCAATATGAATTGGAGAAGGCAGCGGTGATGTCGGAAGAAGAGGAGGCTCTGTTTCAACTTCTAGTACTGATTTAACTGTATCTTTGGCTGCGTCTACTTGTTGTTCTTGCTGATTTACATCAAGAACCTTCATCTTTCCTTAAAACGTCTTGACATTTTGCTACCCTTGGTTCCTTCAAGAGGATTGCTCATTGCCTTAACTCTAGGTTTCCATCTACAAGAGGAGGGAGGTAGTGATGAATGAACCACTGGCGGCTCTGTAACTGGGGTGACTACCTTCCTTGTCCTCTTGCTACTCGAGAATATTCTGTTGTTCTTGACAACCCGACTAGTTCTTTCCTCGATCGAGGCCCTCTCTTTGGTGTACCAATCAATTGGTTGAAGTGGCTACTGATCAATCCAATCTCTAGTATATGTGGGAAGTATGATTTATCCATCATCATCTAACTGACCTTCCACTATAATCGTGCTTGTACACTTCGAACTCATTTTCACAATTAACCCAAAAATATTCCATTGTAGGTTTATGTGAAGAATTCTGACCAAGGCGAGCTGCCAAGAGACCCCAAGGGTCATATGAACGCCTTCCTATGAGAAACTTGAGATTAAGCTTTTGACATTTCATTGCTCATTAGCTTAGCATCAGCTGCTGATTTGCATCTATATATGCTCATTTCAAAAAGGAAACTGACGGCAGTCTTGCGTTTGTTACACAAAAAGGTGTGCACCTCATGTACTTGCCTCAAGAACTCTATAAACACTACCTTATCCGATGGATATCAAGGTAGCATGGCTGGATCACCTGAGAAGCCATATACTCGTATGTAGGAAAATGTGGGGAATTGGATAAACCAATCGGCCCAATCTACCATTGCTAATTTGGCATTTGCTGAAAACCGTATATGCAACTCATTGTCAAGGTTTCTCACTCTATGCATCAAAAAAAGATCATTTACCCGTTTGAAGTGCCATTCTGACTGTGAAAATTCTAACTGCAGGAAATGCTCATGCCCCTGTTGAATGCCCATGCCCCTGTTGAATGCCCAAAGTTCCAACGACATTCAGACCTCTAAACTTTCCTTGAAAGGCCATTAGATATATGAGGTATGCAACCATGTGGAATTCATGGGCTTTGAAGAAACCTATCATCTGCTGGTGAAGAGTATCACTGATCAATGTCGGCCAGTCGTAGTGTTCTCTATTGTTGACAATCTGAGACATGATTTAGAACATCCACGGCTGAAACTTATGTGCTTTTGCTTGACCTGTGACTTGGTTGAGCAGAGTAATCATGACTACGAACTCATCCCTAAACTCACCACGTCCAACGTTTCTTGGCAAAGTGTTTCGCTTCTCTTTCAGCCACCTTTGCGCCATCCTTTTCTCGCATTGATCCTTTTGTGAATTCCACGGATTATCACATTCTTCAGTTGACACAATCAAGTTATCTGCACATGGTGGAATGGCAAAACATCTCTCAATGTCTCCCGGCTTGAGGCTGCAAATTACTCGCCCATCTACTGATTGGATTTCTCATGAAGTGGGATTGTAATGGTTAACACAAGCAATTACAAACTCAATGTTTTGTGCCAAGATGGGAAAAGAGGTTGTTGCTAGTAACCCGGATTGTTCAAGATTTTGGATGGTAATGCAGTCCACGCCTTTTAAAGTGTTCAAATCAACCACTAGATTTACTTGATGCAAGTCAGTGTCACATGTCTTCAAGAAATCGTGAATCAAGACCGATTTGGTCCTAATTTCGATTGGTGAGAACTGCATACTGAAAAAACTCGATTTTTTACTGTGAACACGGATATGTTTAGATAAGTTTGCACAAGAGCTAAAAATAGCTTCGTTGAATCTTCTTCAAAAAAGGCAGATTTTTTGAGAAAAATCTTAGATATTGGTTTTGTAGAGAATGTCTTTTTGAATAGACCCAAATCGTCTTTTTTTTGAAAAACTGATTTTTTCAAGAACATGCAAGAAACCCTAAAAGGTGGTAGTAGCAAGGCAAATTTTTTAGAAAAATTGTGAGATATGGGTTTTGTAGGCAATTGTGTGTTGAAGAGACCCAGGTCGTCCGTTTTTCAAAAAAATGAGTTTTTCCTGGAAAGGATAGATCCTCTAGAAAAGTGAAAGCTGCAAAAGCTATTTTTTTGGAAAAATCTAGGACATGGGTTTTGTAGCCAATTTTGTGCTAAATAGACCCAGATTGTCAGTTTTTTGAAAAGAGTGATTTTTCAAGAAACCCTAAAAAATAGGGCTGGAAGCTTGCATAAAAAGTCGCCAATCTTCAAGAGAAATGCCAAATAGAAAGACCCAGATTGATGAACTTTGGAGAAGATGACCTATTTTTGAAAAATGATGCCCTGGAAAAATGGATTATGGAAAAGTGTTCTTTTGTGCAACCTGTACTCGAATCTATGAAGAACTCTGAAAACGCCCTTTGTTTGATCCTTCAAATGCTTTTGAGAAGAAAATTATGTGTTTGCCTCTTGAAGTCAACCTGCAAAATAATGAAGAATGGATGCCCAGATGGTTCTTAAATAAAGTTTAGAGGTGAAAGAAGCAGTTAACTCTCAAAAACCCTAAATTTAGGAGTCATTTTGTGAAAATATCTGTTAACTTGAAGAATCCCAAAAAAATAGGGTGGCCAAAGCATAAAGATGTTTTGAAAAATTTCTAACTCAAGCTGACTTGAGTGCCTCCTTGAGATAAGGTGTTCAAGTTTGCAGTGTTAGAAGAAATTTTTAAATTTTCAACTTTCACGCATCTCCGGTGACTAATACCCCTATTTGAGCACTGTTTTCCGGCCAGTCTGAAAACAATTGAAACTGAAAGTGAATTGATCTAGCAAGCCTGATCAACTCTGAGGAGATTGATACCTCACACTAGCCTCTAATCCTGTGTCTAACTGCTTTTTATTCTGGGCGCCCTTGGTTGACTGGGGTGCTTTGTATCATCCGAGTTAGTCAATTTTTAAGATTTTCATCTTTTCTTTGATAAAATGCCTTCGTTCGATCTTCGACTCCGAACATTTGATAGGTCCTGTGAACTGGCTGACGGAGTTGTTGAAGAGCGTGATCGAATTGGAGAAGGATCTTCTAGAGGCTGTGAATTCTAAAAAGTGGTTTTGAGGGTTCAAAAGTTTGGGCCCCCTTGGCTAGCAGGGGCGCTTTTGTTTGCCAGACCCATTTTTTTGTGATTTTCAACTTTTTCAATTTGTCTCCCATGCTTCATTTCTTGTTCGATTTGCAATTATCGTTGATTGATGAATCTTGTGGTCAGGTTGAGATATTCAATGGAAAGCCTGAAGAATTTCAGAAAGAATGATCACTTTTGCAAACCCTAGCAACTGATTCTAATGGCTCAAAATTCTAGGCGCCCATGTGTGCAGAAGATAGAAAATTTTGATAATTTTCACTTTGTCCTCATGACAAAACCCCTCAATTTGATCCGCAATTTTGGTCATTTGATTGCTCCATTGAACCTGCTGACGGACTCATCGCAAAGCCTGATCAAATGTGAGAAGGACCTCTTGGAAGTTGTGAAAGCTAAAGACTGCATTTGATGGCTCAAAAAGTTGGGCGCCCTTGGCTAGCAGGGGCGCTTTTCTAGTGGAGGCTTAGTCAATTTTGAGTTTCTTAATTTTTTTTGACTTTCAGCATTTTCCGTTTGATCTTCATTGACGGGCTTTTGACAGATCCATGAACTAGATGCTGGACTCATTGGAAAGCCTGCAGAATTTTGAAGAGGACCCCCAAAACTGCAAACCCTAGTAACTACGTTTGAACCCTTGAAATCTTGGGGTCCCCTAGCTAGTAGGGGCGCTTTTGTTCTCTAGTGTTAACCATTTTTCAAATATTTTCAACCTCCTCGAGCTTCGCATTCACCGTATCATTGACTGCATTGAGTGTGTTTACCGTTGTGATTTCTTTCATCATTTTACGTGCACGGACACTGAAAATTTGGCTAAGGCACCTCCCTTGAACCAAGGCATCCATCTTTTCCAGACTTAGGTTTTTTTTTTTGCAATTTTGAACTTTCTGAATTCCCGTCCTCCGTTCATCGTTTTTCGAGCATCTTTCTCCATAGATTGTTCTGTGCAACATTTGAGACTTAGTTTTTGACACTTGGTATCTAGTCATCCTCCATTGATGACCTTGGAGGTCCTAACTTTTCTTCTGAAAAAGCGAAATAGACCCACCAGAGAAAAATTGACTTTTTGACGATTTTGACTGGACCAATGTGATTGTGATGAAGAATCAACCAATCAAAATCAATTTTAGCCTTTTCTACAAAGATTCTATTTTTAGGATTTTTACTAAAAATAGGGGCTTGAAACCCTAATTTCAAAATTTTCCAAAATTTTGCGAGCGCCGTTTTGACAATAAACCCAAAAATACCCTATGGTCCATTTATCTTTCAAAAATTTCTAAGAATAGAAATTGCTATTTTTAGAAATTTTGACCCTTTTTGACTTTTGACGACCATTTTACAAGATTTTGACCATTTTTACCAAAATGCCTCAATGAAGCAAAATTTCTAATTTTGGGTACAACATTCAACAAATCCATTTTCCAAATATGCTGTGACCATCATATTCCACAAAACCACATTTCTTTGATGCGTTTTCTTAAAAACCTCATCGAGAACACCCAGTTGTGCATAATTGTGTGCATCTTGCAATCATTGCTTTCCATGAGACATGTTTCTTTGGGGGACTTCATCAAAACCCTTTTTGAGCCTCTCCATGCTTCCACAATTTGCATAAAGGTCTCCCCTATTGCTGCACAAAAAGCGACATAGAAACATCCCTCTAGACATTGAACATCCTCAAAGGAGAGAATTGAACCTCTCTCCTCTTTGTGCACCTCCATAATCCCATCTCCTTCCCGTCCATTCTCTTCTCTTGCTTAGTGTGTAGACACTCACAAAATTACTCTATCCTTTATGCTTGATGGATGTCTATACCTGCATCCAGTTGATTTATGAGAAGATGGAAGCCCATTCTCTTCACATGGTGCCCATGCCTTATTAACAGCATGGCACCCCTTCCATCCTGGTCACCATTCCACGAATTAATGCATTCTATCTTGTTTCGAGTCAAAGGGAGCTGGTCTCATAATGGTTTTCAGGCATCCCTGGGTCTGCTTTGTAGCTCCCATGACCCCCTTATTCTTTTTTTCCTCACATTGTCCAATGTGGAGGTGACTGGTGGGGAATATCCTCTATTTTACATCAGCATTTTGGCACAAGTGAAATGCACTAATTCATAAGTGCTCTTCACATACATGTCCAAGCCTTGACTGAGTATACTGCTCAAACAGAACTGCATCAAGTCATGAATGATCACTCTACACAAAGCTTTCCTCCTATCCACATGACAAGCATTGTCAACATAGAAACTTGCTTTATCAACCAAGGTATGGAAGAGAAAGAGACTTGTGAATCAGCCAATGCCCCATTCAAGGAAGACTCTTCCCAATACCCTGAGGACCTTCTCCGAATTTCACAGCCAAAGGAATTATGGACCATGATGGATATATATTCTTTTCACAGGCCCAATCTCACCGTTTTTACTTGTGTTATTCTCGTGTATTGGTTATTGTGTTTCTAATTTTCTTATGACTAGACAAGTTCAGGATAGAACTCAAGATCCTGGATTATAAAGTCTGTATTTTATTTTTCATGGTTTACATCAATTTCAGTTAAACAGAGCTCTTTTAATGAAATACATATATTTTGTAAAAAAATAATACACTGTCATAGGACTAATATATTCTGTTTGTTCTTGAAACATTCCTTTAGGTGAACAATAAAAGTAAGTTCTAGTACAAGCAGTGTATGCTATGTACAACATAATGAAAGGAGAACTAATGCTTACAACTATGAATGGATATCGAATTTGGATTCGTTTATCTTTCAATGCAAATTTTGCATTAATGAAGACTATTGCTATTAGCATACATGCAAAGTTTGTTTCTGTAACATTCCATGGTTCTGTTTGTCCTTCCCAAACTTAGAAGTGGAACAGTTCCTCTATTAGTTGGTCTATGTATTCTTCCGTTTCGGTAAAGATTAAAGACCGAATTAATTCCACTTTCTAAAATTGGGTGAATATTTAGTGGATGAGATTGTAACTAGTTACTTAGAGTGAGAATAGCATATTCAGACAAAGATTATTTTTATTTATGTAGTTAAATATATGGAACTTTGATTAGTCTGGAGAAGATGATTGGATATGGGATAAACTTAAAAGTATGTTGTAAATGTAAAAGGAATTTGCTTGATAATATTATATTATCTGCTGATGATGGTATTCTGCAACCTATCCCTGAGATTGTATTTCAAGTATAATATGAATGTTGAATTTATTACATTAGTGAATGTTAGCCTTGTATATTGGCACAATTTTTTAATTTAGTTCTTTCTAGGTTGGTCGTCTGCATTGTCTCACACCGCATTGGACAGATGCAACAGTTGATTTCATGCTTAGTGGGGGATATAACGTTGCTGATCGTATAAAAGAGGTTTGTTGAAATGCTTTCTTTAGCATGGGAAGCAAGATATGAGAACTTAGATGATATGCGCATAATTGAAACAGGATAAACCAAAAATTGTTTAGAAAGCACTGAACTTACAGTTAAGAAAAGTTATAACTTTGGTAAGTGTTGGCTGTTTAGGTGAATAATGGGACCATATAGCATTCAATTTACACAACCATGAACCATTGGATTTCTTTTGTATCTTATCATGCACTTCCAATAATATCACCATTTTTACAGATAGACAAGAAGACTCTAGTGATTTGGGGTGAGGATGATGAGATTGTCAGCATGAAATATGCGAAGGTTAGTTGGTCTATTCATTTTAAATAGTAGATGTCTCTAGAATTAATATATAGTACTCTCTAACGACCTTTAATTTCTGCAGAGATTGCAGAAAGACCTAAAAGAATCAAAATTGCAGTACATTAGCGAATGCGGCCACCTTCCTCATGTTGAGAAGCCAGAAATAGTTGCAAATATGATTATAGATTTTCTGAAGGATGAACATGCTGAAGAATCAACTAGTGAATGAAATAAAATATTGATTTAACACACCATCATTGGCCCCTCTCTCTAAACTTTCTTTGTTATTCTGCAATGTCTATTTCAAACATTTAACATTTGGTTAGGATAGTTATTGCTGCTGTCTTATAGGCTATCTTTGGTCTCGTGAACGTTAAAAGTCTTTTATTCTGTTCTTTTTCATTGCATTGGTTCTTTCTCATAGCCACGGTGATTGGAGTACCCAATGCCCAAAAATTACCATGATGTGATCTTTTGAACTAGTGACGTTTTGGGAAATGGTATAAGCATAAGCTGACCCACTGTAATTATCAGAAAAGAATTAATGTTAGGAACATTCTTTTCAGAATGATTACCCTTGAATGTCATGATTGGAAATGCTAGGATTGGTTTGACCCTTGGATGCTTATTTGATATGCTTTGTTGGACATTACAATGAGAATGATTTACATTTTTTAATTGAAGACATCTTCATTTTTATATTATTCTCTAGAGTTTCAATAATTATTGGAATTATTTGTTTTAAGAACTTTAGCTTATATTTGCATTAATAATTATTTATTTATTTATAATATTTGTCATTTTCAAAATTAATTTATATTAATTTTTAATATTATTTTCAATGAAGTTTATTTTCTTTTAGATTTTTTTTTTCATAATTTGTGTTATTCTAATATTTATTCTAATAATTATTATACTTGTCATAATTATTATAAATACTTATTATAATTTTTTTAGAATAATTTATTAATATTTTTAATTAATTTACATTGTATCATTTATTATATAGTTTTTTACATTATTATTAATTGCAATAATTACTTATTATTCTTTGACATTTGTAAAAATAATTTCCATAAAATTAATTTAATATAATAATATATTAACTTAATCTTAATATTATGTTCATTTTAACAACCTTTACATAATTAGTGTTGTACCCCAAAATTAAAATTTTTGTTACACTTACATTTTGAAGAAATGGGTAAAAGTCTTGTCAAATCAGTCAAAAAGGTCAAAATTTGGGTGTGCATGTCTTGCATGAGGGGTTAAAACGCAAAAAAAATCAATTTCTGACAATATGGGTCTGCTAAGAGTAGCTAAATCTACAAAACCCAGATCTTAGTTTTTCATCCCTAAATTTTAGGAAAACTACTATTTTTAGAAATTTTCTAAAATTAGTAAACGTTTTCTGCGTTTTTCTGGGTTTCTTTCGAAACGGATACTGGCAAAATTTTCTAAAAATAGAAAGTTGGTCCGACAGGGTCCGAACTGATTTTGATTGGCTCAAAATATGTCCGTATCAGGCTGGTGCAGTCAGAATCTTCAAATAATCAGTTTTGCCCTACTGGGTCTATTCTGCTTTTTCAGAAGCGTATCTGAACCTCCGAGGTCATCAATGGAGGTCATCCGACTGCCAGGCGTCAATTTCAGCACTTAAACTTCCAGCAGAAAGTGAAACAATGAACATGCATGAAGAATGAGGAAGAAAGTTGAAAAGTCATGAAAATTTTCTAACACTGCTGAGTTTGGGCGCCCCTGTTGAAGAAAGGCGCCCACCTTTTTAGGGCATCAGATGAGTGAATTAGGGTTAGAATCTCCAATGGAAGTTGCTCAGTATTTAGTCAGCTTCGCGATGAATATCCCCGTCAGAGCATCCGACAACCCAGTCTCCGGCAAATTCGAGTCAAAGTGGAAGGTATAAAATGAAGATCTGAAACTTGAAGAAGATGAAGTTTAAAAAAAAAATTCTAAGTCTAGAGAAACTGGGCGCCCTAGGTGAAGAAAGGCGCCCAAATTTTCAAGGTTTCAAACAGATGAATTTGCAGTCAGGGTTATAACGAGATGTCTTCAGAATGCAACAGGCTTTCCAGTGAGCTATCCAGCACGACAAACGGAGCTCGTAGTCATCAGATTCAAGGGGCTGAATAGAGGGTCAGACGAGAGTTGAAAAGAGAAATCCGAAAGCAAAGGTGAAAAATGTGAAAAATAAACTAACTATGGTGAAGTTGGGCGCCCCAGCTTGCCAGGGGCGCCCAAGCTTTTGAGGACCTAAAATTTTCCTTTTGACAAAAGTGTTTCCAGAAGACCCCTCCTGAAATCTTCTCAGCTTCGCAACGAGCCCAGACATTCATCAATCCGACGCCCGGAGCTCGAAATTCAACAAGATCGTCCGTAGAAGTGAAAGACATGAATAAATTGAATTTTTTTTCTAAGTCTAGTAGAAGTGGGCGCCCCAGGTGAAAATAGGCGCCCAAACTTTAAGGCCTTCAAATGATGGAATTTGCAGAAGTAGCATCCAAGAGTGCCTCATCAAAATCAGTCTGGCTATCCAACGAAATATTCAGACAGTCAGTTGGATCATCATCGCTCCCGGAATTGAGGATTCATTAGATAATCAAAGGGAGAAGGAAGAACTTGGAAATCAGAAAAATGGCTAACACTGAAGAAGTTGAGCGCCCCTAGAAGGAATGTGCACCTATGAATTCGAAGGTCAAAATCTAGTTTTTAGCAGGAGGTGCCTCCAGAACATCCTTCTTAGTTTCAGTCAGGCTTCGCCGTGAACCACTCAGCTCGCCTGTTGGGTTGATCTATCAACGGGAAATCAGAGGTGAAGTAGCCTTTCAAAATGGAGAAAAGTTGAAAAATGAAAATTTTTGACTAACACTGGTGAAAATAGGCGCCCCTCTTGGAGAAAGGCGCCCAAAGTTTCATGCCTTAGAGTATTTTCGAATTTTCAAATTTTCAAAATTTGCAAGAGGAGAAGGGTGGCGTCCAAATTCAAAGGGACTGAGATTTAGGGTTTTGAAAATAAAAGCAAAAAAGAAAGCAAAACCTAAATCAAACCCTAAGTCTATTTAACACTTCTTTTCAATGTATTTTTCATTGCGGGTAGCATCCAAGAAAGTTGAGCAGCAAGTTTGAAGAATTTTTGTGATTCAAGAATCCTAGTTGCTGGTTTTACATCAGATTTTTCAGACCAGCAAGCATAAACCCTTGCTTTTTCATTCTTCTTGTTCCAGAAGATCAAATTTTTCAAGTAGAAGGCCAAGGCTTTCCATTTTTCAGTCATCTGGGTCTTTTTGCCTCAATCTTTTGAAGAATTTTTCAAGAACTTCATCAAGTTGCAGCAAGTGCTTTTATTTTGCATGTCAGTGAAAACCTCGGTGCATTCAAATTTCAACCATCTGGGTCCTTGCCAATCGATCTTGAAAGGCCGTATCGGCACTTTTCAAGAAAGTTCAAAAACCTAGGGTTAAATTTTGCTTTTTTCGATCAGATGTAGGGTTTTGCAAAATCTAATCAAGCGGGTCCATTTCTAATCATATTCTGAACAAAACCTAGATGCCGGCTTTTAGGAAAAATTGAAGAAATTAGGGTTTGCCTTTGTTTTTTCCAAAAGGCTAGAATTCAAAATTTTCAAAAGCGGACCCGATCTGGGTTGTCTTATATCGATAATTACAGACAAACCCATATCTCGGAAAAAAATTCTCAAAAAATTTGTCGTTGAAATTACAAAAATCAGCATTCTAAAAATAGAAATTATTCAAGACTTGTCTGAACCAAGGCGAGTTTACAGTCATTCTTCGAGTTTTCTGAAATGGAGTACACTCCTAATGTTTTCAAGTTTGAATCAGCTCTCTTTCACATTATATCAAAACGGCTGAAACGGACTTGCATCATGTCAAGCGGTGTTCGTCTACATGCCTTGGAAGGCTTGACAACACTTCAATCAGAACACGGGACATTACGGACTCCTGTAGCGGCGTCTATTCCTATATCAGTTCGAGCCTTGAGTTAAGTAATAAGCTTGCATTAAGCATTACAACGGTACTAGGGAGATCAGTCGGCGGAGCGGTAGATTGATTTGCGATCTAAAGCGATATGGTTCGGGTGTTTTTCGGTTATTCCCATGGCTTTGGCGTAACTCTTTCAAGGGATGAATGTGAGAAGATGTGGAATATGCATAAAGATAAATATAGCAAGAAGATTGCACAGAGATGGATGAAAGAAAAACATAAGACATTGCCCAAGAATGTCGGGCGATTCAGAAGACAAGGTAGCCCTCAAGGCTGAAAATCAACAGCTCAGGCTTTTTATTTCTAACCTTGTCCGTGGTTCTTCACAAGCAACCCAGTTGCTGCCCCAGGTCTTGGAGACACCAGCTGATCACTCTCAGTTGAGACAACTAGTCATATGTGGGAAAAAAGACTTCGAGAGTGGGTCGAGGCACATTATCGGAAAGAGATTTTGGCTTTCCGGATGTTCGTTGAGAAAGCGCTCATGAGCAAATCAAAGGCGCCAAGTTTGTTTAAAACATTGGCTGAAATGAAAAACCTAATGAGATTATCATTGCTGATTTAGGCAGGCCTAAGTTGGTAGTTTCAAAAGAAGGTATAAAAAGGTAAGAATTGCTTGCTTGGGAAATGCGTTTCAGGGTTAAAACTTATGAGGAAGGATATCAGAAGGTATCACCCTCTGAGACAAAGGGTTGGAAATGCTTCTTTCGCCGTGAATATCATAGAACCCCCTCTCCCGGTCTGATCTTGAAGTTGGTTCCTATGGGGCTTGAGAATTTAAAATGGAGTTCGAGAATGTTGTTAAGTAGTTGTAGTCGGTTAGCGGAAGGATAGGCCATATTTCGGTAATGTGTGAAGTTGATAAAGCATTAATGGGAATTCGAAGATTTCACGAGATCTGGCTGCAGATGCTGAAGATATTCTTGAAAAAAGTGGTGTTTTCTTTGTTGATGGCATAGATGCAGGCAGGGACACAATCCTCCTAACTCCCTAGCGGATGTGATCTGTAGCTTTAAAGCGCTTTCTTCTAGAAGCTTTCTTTCTATTCTTGGAATAATCCTTATCCATTCTTTGAGGATAGAAAGAAGATAAAGATGTAATAGTTGGCGTTCCAGCTTTTCTGCTCTAGGGTTTTATCTTTCTAGATTTAGTAATAAAGCGCTGGCGAGCAAGCCCTAGATTAATGAAAGCAAGGAGATTTTTAGGGTTCCTACTCACGCTTGTCTATAAATAAAACCTTTGCTCATTTAGTTTTCTTTAACCGTGCTAGTGAGAACAAAACGCTGAGCCTATTGTGCCTTCTATTTGTTGCTCAAGTATTGTTCATTTGTGTTGTGATAAGCAAATTGTTGAGCCTCTTTAGCCAACAAGGAGTTAGTAAGATTGCTGTTTTCTATTGTGTTAAGAATAAGTTTGCAAGCCTCCTTAGCTTCAATTTCTTGTTCAAGGCATGTTAGAAGTGAGCTTTGTTTTAGAGATTTGAGTAATAAAATCATGAGCCTCTTTTGCCTTGGTCTAAAATCTCAGATTTCCGTTATCAGTGTTCTACTTTTATGATCTTTATTTCAGCTTGCAGTGAAGTGTGTAGGTGTTCGTTGAAGAGATTATTGAAGTATTTTTGTCAGAGAATCTACCTTGTTAATTTCTAACTTCTCTTGCTCTGCTATTACTTGAGAGGCTAGGAACGTCTTTAGTTTAAGTTAGTCGTAGTTGAAACTTCTTATCAGAAAATCTCATGTGGCGTTTGTGTTTAAAAAACCTTGTGCTCTAAGCTGATAAAAAAGATAGGCAACTTAGTTTTAGTTTACTTTCTTTCAAACACCATCAGCAAGAGGGAGCTTCCCCTCCTAATTTGAAGAGCAGTTTATCTGTGCATAGCTGTCCGTTTTCAAATCCGCATTTCAGAGGTGCGAATTTAAACGCCAACAATTAGCAAAGATATAATAGTTACGTAAATTCAAATATAATCCCATCTATCAATCTAAAATTCCTTTCATCAATATTCTATTCTCTTCCTCATTTTGATTTGATGTTCTTGTATCAGCGAAAGAAATCCTTCTTTTTTTTTTTTCTCAATAAAGGAAATGTAGGAATACTACAAGCAAAACTCCCTCAGTGATGACTTTTACAAATTCTGAGATTGTTTCACAATGGCTTGCTTGCACGTTTTATAGGATGATTTTGCAATATTGATTATATTTTCCTTTACCTCTACCTGACTATTAGGGTTTAATATTTTATAATTTTAATTAATTAATTTTTGCATCTCTATATATTAAAATATGTGACGTGTTTGATAAGTAGGAGGTGTTTTCCACATCATGTCAAATTGTGATATTGCTATCAAGATTCAACCATGTAGTTTTACAAGTCAAACTCATTGACCCATGTTTCATGAGTAGTGGTTCACAAGAACCCATCTCTCATGATGATAAATGGTCATGTTACCTATTTTTCACTCCAAGCTCAAACAGGTAGAGCTAGATGAAGTTCATCATTCAAAAGGTACAGAAAATTTTCATGTCTTGCTGATTAAATGTTCATTGATCATCATTGAGATTATCTTACATATGAATCATAGTTTTATTGTGCAAACATTTAAAACAGAAAATTGAGAAAATTTGCATAGTGATGCTTTTATTCATTTTGTAAAAAATGCTGAATCCCACACAAGCCGTGGGAGTAACTCTTTTTGGATTTTTATAATCAAATAAAGAATGCATAAACAATGGCATGCTATTCAACTGAAAATAATGAAAGCATAGGGTAGAAGATGATTCGTCATTGCCTGGAATGACGAATCGTTGACGGTTGAGGTTTTCAGTTGTGACGTCGGCTCTATTCCATTTATAGTTTCAGCTCCAGTTCCAAATCCAAAAGCTTCTGCAGGAAAGATAAAAGATGATGTTAGAGATGGTCTCTAAGCAATGACGGATCAAATCCTATCATATGCCTACGCTACTAATAGGAATATAAGATACAGTCGATCAGGCATTCATCAGATGATTGCAAAAAATCAAGAGGAAAAACGTAATTCAATGGAAACTTTCAACTTCTTTTATTTTGCTAACATGTTTGTTTTAGTGTGTAGGAACAGGTTCATCATGTTCAAGATCATTTTATCAGATATGTGGAGCAAAACGGGCTCCCACAAGGGTTGAGCTCAGCATCTCAAGTTTCATACGTAAGTTCGTGAATATTGATAAGTCATTAAAGGCATCAATGTTGCACTCATCAATTTCATATTTTGTTCAGCCTTACTTTACATTTTTTACATTACATCAATGAAGTATGAATAATCAGCATTAGCAATGAATGGAGCATCTATTTTTCAATGGTAGTCTTTATTGGCAAAGATACAGAGAAGCAGTTTTGCATGAAAGAAACTCAGCAGCAATTATGAACAACAATATTCAGCAATATATGTTTAAAGCTACAACCAACTTTCAATTTTTATATCAAGTGACAGTCACAGTCGTGAGAACAGTACACTCTACTGTCATAAATACTAAGGGAGGCAGCAGCCTATGAGTTAAATGATAAATGCATTCAAGAGATAAAATGGGACAGCTTTGAATAACACTTAATATCTGCTGTAAAGATCCTTTGATTGAATAAATATAAATCTCAGATTTTTAGTTGTCATAATATCAACAAGTGAGAGAATATCACAGATTTAAAAGGCTTGCATTAACAGTCTTTTAATGGAGTAGATCAAGCTACAGCAACAAATATTTCATACATTGATTGAATGGAAGCAATAAAGCTCAAATACCCATGTGGAGTTTTCCTCATATATATGGAAATATAAAGTTGCTACATTTTCAGTTGTGGAATAAAATCAATAACAGATTTTCGTTGTATACAGCAAGAAATGCTTGAGCAAAAATACAATTTTTGTTCCTTATAGAGAATGATTTTCAAAGACAGCAGAAACAATAAGTCATGCAATGGCTGAGTAGAGCAGCAACTATCATAAAATGGCAGGCAAGCAACACACACAGAGATCATCAAAATACGGAGATGAGCCTGAAGCCTACAGTAAGGATAATGCCTTTGAGTATGCACAGTGAATGGAATGAGAAAAGCAGTGGCATGCAAAATAGACAAGATACAACTGTCTGACAGAGTGCCCTCACAGCCATTGATAGCCGTGAGCAGAAAAAAGAAAACAACAGTATGATATGTTTTCTTGAACAATTCTTCCAATAAACGCATGTTAAACAGTAACCTTTCATCATGCACAGGCAATACAGTAGAAGTCAAAACTCAGGAAAAATGTCTCTTATTCACAGAAATGAATGAGGATCAGCCCACGACTACAGAGTATTCAGCTTGAATTCAACTTTAAAAGTAATAAAGTTAATGATGGAAGGCTGTCAAAAATTCAACGTGCAAGAGCCGTGGAGAAGTAAGAGATAACAAAGAAGGGATGCGAGTATAGGAACTCCAGTGTGTGCTGCCATAGCCACGGCCATACAGTCAAGATAATACCCGTTTTAAAAATGAACAAAAAAATATTGATGCTACGACTTTGAAGATACAAAATCCTTCAGGAATAAAACCCATATTTGAGAATAGTGGACATATTGCAAATTTTCAAAGAGAGTCAATGTGAAAGTGATTCCCAAATCTTCATAATTCTTTTCACAGAAAATCCTCAAGGCTCGAACCAACAAATGCATTGCGGACTCAGCAAAAGAGAAGAAAAATTGACAGAGAAAGGCATGTATTGACACAAAAATCATATTAGAAATAGAAACAGCAAAATAATCATCGAATAGAGCTTCAAAGCACAGAGAAATGGAGGCTACCTCTTTATTTTTCCTTTATACACAGGAAAGGCGACTGGAATAGTGTAAAAATGGACGAGTTCAAGCTCCTATCATCTCCCTATGGCGGCGCAGCAAGAGCTCCAGCTAAATGAAGTGCATGGTGAATAATGCGAAATAATTAGGGTTTTTGCCTCTTTTCCCTTGTCTTCTCTACTCACGGGCTTGGTAACTTTTGATGGAGTCTTTTAAGAATAAAACAAAAATCATTATGTTCTATTTTTGCTGTGATTTAAATTCTTAAGTCAAATTGACTAATATGCAAAGTGGTCGGCCTTATCAAGTAATGAAGATTGGTGCTAGAGTATTATGGCAGAATATTTAAATCATTGCCAAATATATGCCATGGTTTTATTTCAATTGTCTAAGTGGTCGGCTTATACTCATGGTGTTATTTAAATGATAAATGTTGAATGCATATTTTGAGATAAATGCCAAGTATAAAGTTGTTGAATGGACTCAAGTTTTAATTTGATATTGATCTTTTATTTTTTGCATTAATCTTGTAAGCTGATTAATTAAATGATGCATTATAAATCATTTAATTAATTTAGCATTTTCAAATGCAAATAAAAGATATTATGGAGTTCCTTACAGATACAAGTAGAGTTGACCGAAAGAGTTAACTTGGAAATTTATTTCATTTCTATATCAGATTGTTAATTGGAGAGTTACTGTGACAAAGATGGAATTTAAAATGTGCATGGGCGGATTGATACAAACGAGGTGGTTTTTGCATGCTTTAGCCCACTTTTTCAGGGATTTCAGTTCAGTTCGACTTGCATATCAATTACATGCTTTATGACTGCCAGTTTTAGCTTGAGTTCACTCATTTTTTGCATGAGTTTGAACCACATTTTCAGGGATTTTTACTTGTGCTCGGATTTCACTTTGGGATTATCATCTTTTCACTTTCAGATCACTTTCAGTTGCTTATTCATGCACTTTGGAGTGCCTTCAGTTTGTATATGAAAAGTTTATCTTTTTCAATCTAGTTCTTTTTTTTTCTCCTTTGCACTCTACAAAGCGAATGATTTGTAACTCAGCGTCATTTCAGATTAATACATAGCAGGTTTTATAGGTTACCCTTAGTTTTAGCATGGAGTTTTTCCTTTTATCTTCTCAATAGTGTCAGGTTTTGCCTTCAAGGTTTCAAGCAACATTCTTGTGCTTGATTTTGATCGAATTATATTGTGTTTCAGCATTGAAACCTTTATTTTTTCTGTCTCAATCATAAGTATATGTATGCATTCAGTTTAATTCATAGGTCATACACTGAGTTCGTAATTTAAGAGTATTTTCTTAATTGTGAGAACACTGTTTTTTTCCTTTGAAAGAAAATAGTTTTATGAGCCTCTGTATGAAGCATTTATATGAGTTCAAACTGTTTAGATTTTGATGTGCAAGTTAGATATATTGAGAATCAATTGTGAACTAAACTACCTTTTAGATCATCATTTTTAGGTGCAAGCATCATCGTAATTAAAATTTCATAGTTCTGCAGTCGAGTTAGATCTTTTTATCCTTTTCCCTGCAATTCACTCAGTTATTAACCAGAAAATTAAATAGGAACCAGCCTAGAATCTGGAGGTCTAATTCCTTCTAGGATACCCACAGCCTGGAATTAGTTCCAATGTTTCAACAGATTGTTGAATTTCAATATTCAAGCATTCGGGTGCAATCTGATTGACAACAGATCCACTTAGCACTCATTGCATCTATGTGATGCTCACAGAGGTGAAGCAGTGGGCCTTCCCGGGAGGTCACCTATGTCCCAATACTACTCCAACTCAAGCATGCACTTAACCACCGAGTTTTTCCCCAAGGTTAAGCCCACTTAGCTTATAACCCCATTTGCAAAACCTTCATTAAGTGTCGTGCCTTATGAACCATTCATTATAGAGCCCCTTTAGCTCATCAATTGATAAGTAGGATGCATTTTCCACGGCATGTCAAATTGTGATATTGCTATCAGGATTCAACTGTGTAGTTTTACAAGTCAAACTCATTGACCCATGTTTCATGAGTAGTGGTTCACAAGAACCCATCTCTCATGATAATAAATTGTCTGCTTAGCACTCATTGCATCTAGGTTGATGTATGATTGGTAGGATAGATTTTGAGCTTTAATTAGTGCATGATTATCATCATTGAGCATTTTATTATGTGACAAGTAGATGTATGCACACCAAAGCATGAATTGCGATGGTTGCGTTTGTTTCCATTTGCCTAAAGATTTTGATATATGATAAGGTGGATATATGCACACCAAGTTGATACAAACCTTGGTGATCTTTGTATCCATTGTCAAGACTAAGACGCATCAGACAAGGAGTGCCATGACTCATATTATTGATAGTAGAACCTTGTTGGAATATGTGAGGAAGTAACCACAAAGCATGTAGATCCTAATGCAAGAAAATGTTAGCTAGCCTTTAACTTGCATAGGATGTTATAGTTATGCCAAATGGAACCCCAATCACACACAAGGAACTTAGTTGCCCCATTCATATTATTAAGAAAAAACACAAACAATTTAATCAAATAGAAAAAACATCATGATCCATCCTCGCTCATCTAATCACTTGTGGATATCCTCAAGTAGCATAGGAACATGACATAAGATAAATTAGATAAAAAGATAAGACTAACTACACCAAATGAGTCAACAACCATTTAGATCTTCTTACCAATGATGAGTGTTTGTAGATAGGATTCAAAGGATTGTGTCTATTTTTTATGGATGAAACATCTCGTATAAGATGTTGAATCTGTTTTCGAGGATGCAACAACATGTATAAGACAACTGATAGCTGATAAAGATAGGTTGATTTCGTTGATAGATAAGTGCGCAATTGATTAGCCAGGTTGAAGGCTATTTTGATAGTTTGTTTGTTGTTTTGTGATTTGTTAAGCTTAGTTTTCCATAGGATGTTTTGTTTGTGTCTAATCAAAGTGTTGTCCTTAATAAGGGATACTTTATTATGGGCATTGGATTGTGATGGGTGTAAAATTTATTATGGCTTGTGGATAGTTTATTATGCGAGGTGGATTGTGGTAGGTGATTGTGATAACATCCTTTAATACTATGCCAAAGATCCTGTCTAAAAATATTGGTCAAGGATTGCCCCCAATCAGGTGTAGGACTAGTTATTATGGAAGGGATGGATATGGAAAGCGGGTGATGCTAAATATCAACCATTCTTAGGCCATGAGAGAGGTGAGGAAGTTTCATTATGAAGGAGCCTATGCGCGGTTTATTATAGATGGAATGAAAAACCAGATGGAGTGATGATAGATTATAGAGAGAAGACCAACTACACATGGCGCCTGTTTGCCAGGTTTTCACCATGGTATTTATTGAAAGTGCCATTGAAATGGTTTTCACTATTGGATGGATTATCTCTTTACTTTTTCTTTTTCTATTTTTCTATTATTTATTTATTTTGATTTTTTAATTTTGATTTTTTAATTTTTTAATTTTTGATTTTTTTATATTTGGGATCTTCAAAAGTCATGAATAGTACTTGCAAATGTGAATTCCATTTATCGGATTAGGAAGTGGTTCACCTTCAGGAGTAGCTAGTTGATAAGCATCAGATCCATACACTGCAGTGATAATGTAGAGACCCAACCAGATAGGTTCAAACTTGTCTGGTTTTTCTCTTTCCAGTTGATTCTTCAGGTTCTCTTTCAGGACCAAATCACCAATGTCAAAATGTCAAACTCAAACTCTCTTGTTATAGCTACGACAGAAACGATTTTGGTAGGCCTACAGATGGACTAATGTAGTCTGTCATCTCTCATCCAATAGCTCTAGATCATGTAGTTTTGATATCCGGTAATCTTTGTCATCAATAAATGACTGCATAGATACTCTCAAGGATGGTAACTTGACCTTGATTGGAAGGATGGCTTCAGAACTAAAGGCGAATATGGTGTGGCACCAATAGGAGTACAGATATTGGTATGATAAGCCCATAAGGCTAGGTTTAGTTCTATATTCCAGTCACTGCCAGTTTCATTGATAATCTTCTTTAAGATTATTAAGATGGTTTTATTTGATGCCTCCGCTTGACTGTTACCCTAGGGATAATAAGGAGTGCAAAGTGATGCTAAATATGGTACTTTTCACATAATTCTCAAACATCCTAGTTCTTGAAAGGACACCTATTATTTGTGATAATAGAAAGGGGAACACCATACCAACATATGGTGTAGTTCAAGATGAACTTCCCAATTTGTTTTCTGGTGATGTAGGTCATAGGAATGGCGTCGATCCATTTCGTAAAATATTCGGTTGCAGTAATGATGAATTTATGGCCGTTAGTGGAAGTAGGGTGAATTTTTTAACAAGGTTGAGTCCCCATTGAGAGAAGGGCCACGGTGATGTAACTGGGTGCAATCCCTATGCTGGCATGTGAACAAGATCTCGATGAATCTAACATTGTTGACATTTCTTGAAAAATTGGTATGCATCACGTTCCATAATGGGCCAATAGTATCCGGTTCTCATGAGCTTTTTAGCTAAGATAGGACCACTAGAATGAGCTCCACATATACCGTCATGTACCTTGTGTAAAGTTGTCTGTGCTTTTGTGTCGAGGCATCTAAGAGTAGTATCTAGACTACAATGATATAAGGTATCAATGCTGATAACATATTTAGAGGCTTGTTGGGTAAAGGTTTTACGTTGATTATTTGACAAGTTAGAGGGAAATATTTGGTCGTAAAGATAATTGTATATGTCTTTGTACTAGGGTGAATCAAGACCAACGATTTCACACAAGAGCTCAGATTTAGGGGCCTTGAATGTAGGGATCAACAATTGTTCCACCAAGAACTCACAGTGATGTACATTATTAGGTATGTCCAAGAGAGATCCGATGGTAGCCATTGCATCTATTGCTTTGTTCTATAGTCCCGAGATCTACTCAAATATGATTACATCAAAGTATTTTATGAAACTGTCAACCATCTTCTTATACAGAACAAGTTTGTCATCTTTTGTCTCATATTCATCATTGGCTTGTTAAACAATCAATTGTGAATTATCGTAGACATGCAGGTGCTTGATTTTCTATTTTATAGCTTCCCTAAGTCCTATTAGTAAAGCTTCATATTCAACAATATTATTAGTGAATGGGAATGTTATCCTATAAGACTTAGGGATTTTATCTCCCTTTGGTGTGATTTAGGTGGATCTCAAGACCCTAAAAATTCAACTGTTCCAAATGCCCTTGAAATTAGCACCACGTCAAAGTGCTCGGAAAACTAGACTCAACGCAACTTGAACGGACGAAAATGGAGTTCATACGCCTAAGTTATGGCCACTCAAAGTTTGGTCAAACTGGCGCTTGAGGCCTGTCAAAAAGGCAAAACATTTGACTGACTTGGAATTGGTCAAAATCAGCATCAAATCGAAGAGCTTGTCGATATGAACCCAATGTCGCTCGTTTCGCCGAATTCTGAGCTCGTACGTGAAAGTTATTGCTAGTCAAAGTTGGTGGGCCCTAGGGTTGACTGGGTCGTACAGATGATGACATCAGCATGTTGATGCAACAGGTTTGTACCATACAGGCATGACATGGACCAATCGTGGCTTGACACGTGTCAGTCCGTATAGTGACATGGCAAGTGACGTGGCAAGTACAGTCAGCACAGTCAACGCCCAGTCAACACACGTGGCAGTCCAGTCAGCATAATTGTCTTTGACAGCATATAGGGAGATGCCACGTGGCACCTTGGTGCTCGATTGTTCGCGTGTTCAACCTTTCAACAAAATGTTGTTACTCCCATTCCACAACCGATGGCTTCACTAAAGCGCCAACATGGTTGCCTTTACTTAGAAAGGGCATTGGTTTGTTTTATTGTTTATATGTTTGGATTTTGTTTATAAATATGGCCGACGAGGGTCGAACCATCGACCTACCGCATGCCAAAATATAGGGCATCCGTTGCACCACAAAGCTCTTCGGTGATAAGAGTGGGCGGTTTTTTATTTAAAGTATGTTTAAAAGCCGAATTGATAATTAATAGCCTTTAATGGTTATAAGTTAGATTTTTAATAAAACAAAAAACAAACAACTTAAACCCCAATAGCCCGAATATGTAACCAACTAAGGGCTTAAAACAAAATTTAAGTGGTTTTTAAAAAGGGATATTATTGTTTTTATTTGTAATAAGGGAGATTGGTTAAAATCTTACCTTAAAAGGGGAATAGTCCATTTTTTTTGGTTTTAACCAAATGGGCTAATTTTTTTTAAAAGGAGATGCAAGGGAGGCATTAGGCATCCCAATTGAGTTTATGCTAATTCAGGAATCCATTGATCCAATTCATTCAGATCAAAGCATTAAGAGTATGCTTTTGAGTTGATCATTCAGAATCCAAGTGAGGAGATTTTATAGAACGACCTGAGAGGAGAATTGTGATTTCGAGACTCTGTGCAGATACGTCGGGAGACTGTGGAATTTGCACTTGAAGGAGTATTGTATGAAGTCCAACTTGAAGAATTCTCTCTTACAAGGTTGTAGAAGATTCCTGCATATCCAACATTAGGTATAACCAAAATGTTTTGATAATTGACTTTATTTTGGAATGGTGAATTCAGTATTGTCTGAATCATGTTCAGTATGATTTTGTAAACGAGGCAAGATACCTTTGTAAATGCTAGTTCGCATTCAGTTGTGCTTTAAGAACTAGGACTGCATTTGTTGTTATTGTTGGAAGCACTTGTTCAGTGTGGATTCAAGAAATGCTTGTAGGGCTTGAAACTTCCTGGGCAGTGACAACTTTATTTACACAGTCAGAAGACCAGATGTTGTAAGCAATTTGCAGGTCCAACATTAATGGCAAATTGATCACACTTATTGAGCGGATCTGGAGACGTAGCCCTGAGAGGTGAACTCTGTAATCAAATGTGTCTCTTATCTTTGGGTTTGTTCTTGATGATGGCCTATGTTTTAATTCCGCAAATAGATTAATCAATGAGCTTAGTAAATTAATGGATTGAGTTTGCATATTGGATTCAAACCATTAATTAAAAGATCTTGGCATAGATTTGGAATTGAGTAAGTTAAGCAACTGATTTCAAATCTGATAAATGAAGGACTTAGTTGAGTAAGCAAACTCTAGAGTTTTTCAAATCAAGTGGTATCAGAGTGGTTTCTAAGCTCAAGTTTGGTTAAGTGACCAGTTTGACAAGTTTGTTAGTTTGATCAGTTTGACAATTTGTTGGTTTGCAAGTTTAATAGGTGAACATCTAAGAGATTTCAAAAAGATGGCATCTGAGCAAGGGGAAGATTCTAAGGTGACAATGTCTGCATCCATGATGGATGAATTCTTTGCCATGAAAAGGATGATTGAAGCACTCCGCCAGGATAAGTCCAAGAGGCTTCAAGAATTTGAGGAAGCCAACCAACGTCTCCAGTTGGAAAATGCTGAGTTGAGAAGTCGCCTTGAAGACTTGGAAGACGAGAAGAGGAAGTTACCCCTGATGTTGCAGAGTGTTGTGGAGGAGCATATTGGAGAAAGTTTTGCTATAAAGAGTCCTCCTAGGATTGAAGATCCTGACATTTGTATTTTTTGTCCACACTCAGAGGATTCCTCGTATGTACCTCTTACACAACCTAATAGTTTGGAGGCTTCATCTGCAGTAGTTCAGAAAGAGCCATTGGCAAACAATCACGAAGTTGACAGAGAAGGTAGTAAATGAAGTAAGTTCAATTCCTTCCTTTAACCATGATCATGCTTTTACAGCATTTGAAAAACATACCAAGGGTATCGGTATGAAGCTGTTGTCGAAGATGGGCCATAGTGGGAAATGCCTTGGAATTCATGGCCAAGGAATAGCTAATCCCATAGAAGTGGTAGAATGACCTCGTCATACAGGACTGGGTTACGATAAAGAAGAAATTGGAGAATGTTCCAAAACCATGTTTCTGAGAAGTTCTTCAAGTGACAAGTCAATGTAGAAAGAACTGCCACAAGCTGAAGGTGGACTACACTATGATAATAACAGTGACTACAAATCATCTCTTGGAAAAGATGAACATGATGGAGGAAAGTCTAAGGCATATTACCTTCAACAATTGGGCACAAAACCTGACAAAGGCAAAGCGGGTTCTCCTAAGCAATTCAGTGCTCAAGCTGGTCAAGGGAAATCCAAAGGTGATAAATAATTTAAATCTATTGTTGATTTTGAAAGTAGTAATTCTTTTATGCAAGCCTTATGGAATATGCGACCATGCACATTTTGTCATGCACCTAACCATTGTGTAGCAAGGTGTAGCAAGAAGCAGACACTTTGTAGAAAGTCATGCAAGCTAAGGAGACAACGAGGCATGCGTCACACCTTCAACGTTCCTCTCTGAAGAAGGAAACTACAATGCAGGACAAAGCTCAAAATTATTGTACTCACTGCAAAATTAGTGGGCATTGGGTTGAGAAATGCTAGAAGCTACACCCAGAGCTTCGACACTCACCGAGGTCTACAAAAGAACCTAGTCAACAAGAGGTTGTAGAGGTAAAGGCAGAACCTGTGGTTACCATCCCTGAGGTAGTCTATGAAGAACCTCAGCAGAAACATGAGCAGTTGGAAGAGGAAAGTTCCTTTGTTCAGCTCCGTAAGAGATGGGAAAACATGTTGACTAAATAGTTGTGTCAACTTTGTTTTATGTTACCTTTTTTATTGTGGTAATAAGTTAGTTGATACAAAACAAGTATGGTTTTGAGTGAAAGAATCTAAATAAAATTGTTTTTCAAGTATTTGCATGAAGTTTTATTACTCTAAGGTTGAGATTTTGTAAGGCTTTTGAAGCCATATCTCTTGTAATCCGAAGGAGAATACTTGAAGACTTCATTATGCAGGCTAAAGAATTGTTGCTTGCAGATTTCTTGAGGACTCAAGAACTTAAGAGGACTCAAGTGGTTGACACAATTCTCGAGGCGAGAATATGTTACTAAGCTTCTATTGAAGGAAAGCATTTTGTACAAGATGGATAGACCATCTACACATCGGGACTCAGTCTAATCTTGAAGCTTAGTCCGATCTCAGTCAGATGATGATTGAAAAGGCCTACAAGGGGCAGTTCTTTTCAATAGACTTGTTGCTACGACAAGCTTGGACAGAGCTAAATGGTGCAACCTTGAATCATCCATTCTGAAGTACAAAGGTGAAGGAATGTATCAAGTTGAGGCACAATCTGCCATTGCTCGAGCAACTGTGAGAAAGGAGGAGCATCAGTGTTATGCCAGAATCTTCCTTGGTATTGTTGAGGCCCTGTTAATTTTGCAAAGAGAGGGATGTTTCAAAGGACCAGTACACTTTTGGAGACCAAAAGTTTTTCAATGGGGAGGTTTGATCTAGGTGGATCTCAAGACCCTAAAAATTCAACTATTCTAAATTCCCTTGAAATTAGCACCATGTCGAAGTGCTTGGAGAACTGGACTCAACACAACTTGAATAGGCAAAAAAAGAGTTTGTATGCCTAAGTTATGGCTAGTCAAAGTTTGGTCAAACTGGCACCTAAGGCTCGTTAGAAAGGTGAAAATTTTGACCAACTCAAAATCAGTCAGAATCAGTGTCAAATTGAAGAGCTCGTCGATACGAACCCAACGCACCTCATTTTTCCAAAATTCGAGCTCGTACACCAAAAGCACGAGTCAAAAGTTTGCTGTTCTTAGGGTGGACTGAATGCTGCACATTACCTGGCGCTAATCCAGCAAGTTCGAATATCGCATTGACATGACGCGGACCAATCGTATTTCGACACGCGATAGCCTTGTACAAAGGACATGGCGTGATGTTGCAAACAGCTTCAACAATACGCAGCCCATATACTATTCCTGATGAAAGGAGATGCCACATGGTCGAATTAGGTGGGAAAAGCCGTGGCACCGAAGTGCAAACTCATCCACTTGTTCAACCATTCAACAAAATATTGTTAGTTCACCCTCCCATTCTCAAGGCAGAACCTACCTCACCGGGTTACTGCATAAGGCCTTTATTTCAGAAAGGGCATCATGCATTGATTATACATCTTTATTATAGCTGGCCTGGGCTACAAACTGGTTAACTCCACCTACCAAAAATATAGGGAGCATCCGCTATATCGGCTCTTCTATGATAAGAATGCGTTTTTATTTAAAGTATTTTAAAATCCAAATCTGATAACCACAATTTTGTAATGGTTATGTGTTGGGATAAATGAAAAAAACAACTTCTAAACCCACTAATATATCTATGTCCAAGGGCTTAAACAAATTTAAGTGGTTTTGTAAAAGGGACATTATTGTTTTTATTTGTGAAATAGGAGATTGGTTAAAATTCACCTTTTAAAGGGGAATAGTCCCACCTTTGCCTTTAAACCAAACAATAAAAAATTTAAAAGGGGATGGAGGCATTAGGCATCCTTAATCAGACCTTTATGCTATCCAATCTGTGCATCCATTGATCCAATTTAGATCAAAGCATTCAGAGTATGCTTTTGAGTTGATCATTTAGAATCCAAGTGAGGAGATTTTGCAGGATGACCTGAGAGGAGAATTGTGATTTCAAGACTCTATGCAAATACGTCAGAAGACTATGGAATTTGCACCCCTGAAGGCTTATTGTATGGCACAAATTGAAGACTATTATCCCAAAATTGGACTCCTGCTTTTAAAATTTGGGTAACCACTCAAAATTTTCATAAAATTTGAGAATTTTCTTCTCTAAGGCACGCATTACGAGGTGTAAAGAGTGGCAAATCTCAGTTTTAGGTTTATAAACCTTTGGGCTATTCTTTTTCTCTCTTTCTTTTCCGTTTTTGTCAATTTCTGAGTCTTTTTCCTTGTCTTTTTGCTCAAAATCGGGTTTTTTGAGTAACTCAGCAAATAGGGAAATTTTGGCTTAAAAGGCAAAATTGCTAAAGCTCTTAAAAATTCCGAAATTGCTTAAGTGAGTCAAAAAGTCCGAATTTGTTAAGAATGCTCATTTTTGTCAAAAGTGAAATTGCTAGATGGTTTTAAAAACCCGATTTACTTTAAGTGAATTGTTATTAGATCAAAAAGGTCCGAATTTGTTTTAAATAAAATTGCTAAATGATTTTAAAAGCCCGATTTCAGTTTTTGATGACATTTTATGTTGCAACGAACTCTAAAAAGTCCGACGTCGTTCTGATTCGAGCTATTTGAATCCTTTTTTGTTTTGACTTCCTTATTTCAAGGAGATTTTATCGATCTTGAAGCTTGAGGATCGGATTTTTATCAGTAAATAGCCAGTTCTCTTTCATTTTCTGAAACGCGCATAGGGTTTCTCCACCATTACTTTCATTTGCAAACTTATTTTCGGGTATGTTATTCTTTTCCTTGTTTCTTTCTAATTTCGTTTTCTGTTACTTATCTTTTTGTATTAAACGTAATCTTTATTTATGTATTTCGTTTTTATTCCAACGTCTTTTCTTAAAAACGCGTTTTTCTTCAACGTTTTTACACATTTTTCTGATATACATTGAAATGTATATTCTTTCACTTTTGTTTACTCACGTTTACACCATATATATTCATTCGCCATTATTCGTTTTTGTTTCATACAAAACGCGTTTTTATTGTCCTTTAGCCCGCCTTCATTCAAAACGCATTTTCCATTTATTATATACCCTTCATAAGCCACGCGCCCTCTGTTTCCTTCATCCCATCGATATTTGCTCTTTATTTCCTTCCATACCTCCATTCTTAAACTCCATATCAAATGCATTTTTCATTTTCCAAATGCCTCATACAAAATGCGTTTTTTATTACGCCATTCTTCTCAGCAATAAAGTTTTCACTTCATTCCGTTTCCATTCATTCACCAATTCGCTTTTTACATTTTCATTCATCCACCTCAAATCCTTCATTATCATTTTCCACAAAAAAAAAAATTTCACTTTGAGTCATATTTCGGGTTTTGAGAACCAAATATGCAAATCGGGATTTACAGCTAGAATTACAATTTTAAAAATTGCAAAATTGTAAAATTGTAAAATTATTAAAAAATCCCGACTGCTTTTTGAAAAATTGCTGAAGTCATTGAAAAACCCGAAATGCTTTAAAAAGCTCAAAAGTTGAACTTTTTTAGACATAACTCCAAATCCAAGCTCAAAACCTTTTTGTCTTGCTGTTCCAAGAAGACAAAACGTTGCTTTTGATTGCAATCACTCCATCAAGATCCAAATTCGTCTTTACCGTTCATTCTCCACCATTTTTCTAAAGACGGTTTCATTGTCCTAGGGTTTGAGTTTCACCATGTCCGCTCATGTTGATGTTGATGATGTTCTTACCTTATGGGGTTTTCACCGCAACCTTGCAGATTCCTGTTCAATGACAGACGAACCAGCTTCTCCAATTAGCAAAAAGATGAAGTACAAATTTGATAAGTATCAGAATGAGATTTCCCCGTCTCACGTGGTCTCGAATATTGACGAAATCAAGGACACAGAAATTGGGCATGTTGATATGTCCGAGTTTTTGGGGAGAGCTGAGAAATCAACTTCTTACGACATGCAGTTGTTGCTGAGAAGTCATATTCACCTGGTATCTTCTTTTCCTGTTGTTGCCCTTGAGCCTGAATTTGTTCTTGCATGTGCATCTCGTTTTGACAGTCAATCTAGAACTATCAAGGACGATGATGGCAATGTGGTTATTAGACTTGATGCTGAGACAATCAACAGAATTTTCAGAGTTCCTGATGCTCCTACATATTCAAAAATCACATTGAAGAGTGCTCACAAATATTATGAGCAGAAAAAGAATTGTTGTATCAAACATATCAATTCTAAGTGGCTTCTCAAATCACGACCTTGTGTGACCCGGATACCCAAATTGTATCGGTCTGATTTTAAGGAAGAGATTAATGATATGATCACTCTCCTGAGCAGAATAGCAGGGTTGAAGGTTTCCAATATGTTTGAAAATTGGATGTATAAGTTCCTTGTGGTCATCACAAAAGCACATCATCCAATATTTTGGGGTGAAATAATCAGTGACGGTTTGTGTGAACAGCTTGCACAGGTTCCTACCACTCTTACGTTCTACATGAACTCATATTTGGTTTATATAGCAGCTTCATTGAGGCATTTTCCAGGCCTATCTCCTCAAGGTGACAGATCATTGGTGCCTGTATGGGAGTATTATGATAGTTGACTTTAAAACCAAGCCAGGCACATTATAGAAGAGTTCAAGATGCTTTCTTTGGTCATTTTATGTGTTTATTTGACAAAGCATTGGTAAACAACAGGGTATCTGAGGCGGCTTGGAATAAAGTAAATGAGTATGGTTGCTTGTTTCTTCAATTCCCTACCTTCACTTATATGAGAGTCGGATGCTTTGAAGACCAACCTTACATGCTTCCAAGGTATCCGACAGATAAGATTATTTTGATGGAGCTAGGAAGGCAGTTGATGGCAGTGCATGCACGTCAAGCTACACAACACAAGGCTGGAATCAGTATTTCATCACATAATCCATTGGTAATTGGGAGGTATTCTTTGACGACTTCCTCAAGAGCCAAAGCAATGGAGACTGAACTTCAGGAAATAACATTGAAGAGATTTCAGGCCAGAATGGATTTTGATTATAAAAGGATGAAAGACAAAATTAAAAGAGCCTTCACTCATGTGCACCGCATTGAAGACATTTGGGCAAACCTCCGGACAGAAAAAGATATATATAGAATGGATTATTGTAGGCTCACAGTGGAGCAAATTATTGATCTGAATCTGACCTTAATTCCCAAGAGGTACTGATGAGAGAGAAAGGCAGTTCTTTTAGATCCTAATAATGAAGAACAGAGTTACATGTTTCCATTCCGCAATCCGTTGGTCTCAGTAAGGAATCATTTCATTTTGTATGGATAGGTTTTGGGCCAATTGGCAAACACCAAACAATTTGGCTGTGCAAAAGGCCTAGTGCTCTAAGACTATTAAAATCGAAAGTTAGCTGAAGATGATCCTAGTCCTAGCAGAGATTGAAGTCAGAATGAGAAACTGCAAGAAGGAGCTTCTTCTTCAGGTACTAGAATTAAGTTAAGGGTAAGCCGAGCTGTGGAGGAACCGTTGGAAAAGGAAATACTAAAAGGGAAAGAAGTTAAGAGTATGTAGATTCAAGTTTTGGATCAACAAGAAGAAGACGAGGTTCTTGAAACCTCTACCATTTTGAGTGAAATGACTCCTCTCATTGAAGCTCCAATACCTAATTCAGCAATACTCCTATCTCCCCTATCGAAAGTGATGTTGATTCCTTCTCCACAGTATTTGTTCCTTCTATCCTACCTCTAGGGGCTAGTCACAAGTCCTCATCAATAATGAATACACCCATGAGAAGCTTACCCAATAACTTGGAGAGTATTTTTGATGCAAATCCAATCTTTCCGGCCATGTCAGAAATAACTCTCCCAGAGATTGATACATCAGTAACAAGCTTTAATTGTTTCATGGCTGATCCTAGTCGTAATTTGTCTTCTGAACAAAACATAGTTGCTATACAAACTGAGGCACCCCCTAGAATTTCTGTTGTAACACAAACTGAGTCTATTTCTACACAAACTGCAGTTGTTATTTCTGATGTGACAACCTTGGATCTTCCTCCATGGTTAAATTCAATTGCTCCCAAAAGAAATAAACAAGCAGTGTCTCCTGATGTTTTTGATTTCCAAAAATTGAAGAAATCAAAACCAATGGCAGCAGTGTTTGCTGGACAGTTATTAAACAGCTATACATCAGAACTTGTTGACAAACCGTTGAGAGATGGGAAAATCGGGATTACAGTTCACTAGGTGAATTAGTGCTGCATTCCTATACACATATGTAGATGTCGAAGTTCAAGAACAATTTTAGAACAGCCAAAGGTTTGAACTTTTAGCCAAAAAATGAGGTTTATGGAGGACAACAAATCAATTAGCTCACTATTCAAAGAATATTTGATCATCGGAAACAATTATCTACTATCTTCACGCCCCTAATCAACTGGCCTATACTCATAGGTGCACTATGCGGAGATGAAGCAGCTTGGATCTAAGGGTACTAAATATTGATCAAAGTGATTCCAATCATTATTGGAAAAGACGTTGCAAGTTCTAAACAATGTCAGAATTGCAAAGATAAAACTGAATCAAACTTTGGAAGCTTTCAAGCAAATTTTTGAATCGCTTGAAAAGGATTTAAAAATTTGGCATGAGATAGATCAAACCAAGCTACAAGTTCTATGCAGTAATTCAATCTTACCAAACAGAGAGAAATACATAGAATTTGAAGAACTTATGACAAATAAGTCATTAGTTATCCAAGATCTTATCAAAGATATCCAGGCCACATTAGAAATGAGTGATAAAGTTCAGCAGGATATTCTTTCAAGTTTTGAGAAAATCTCTTGCACAGTTTTGAATCATGAAGGTGAATTACTTGCAGCTGATTTAGTTACTACAGAAATGACAGCAAATCTTCGTCAACAATTGGAATCAGAGCAGTTTACCATGGATTCAATTCATAAACTTGTTAATCATCAAATAATCCTTGATAAAATGCAAACTTCTTATGAAGAATATAGACTTGCAACAATCAGATATTTTGATATAATCTTGAAGACTGTTGCAGTAGCCAAGAACACACTGGGCCCCGATGCAAATGAATTGCAGATGATCATCAGCAAATTCTTGTCTTTCAAAGATAGGAATGAAACAAATTAAAATATTAGGTTGTTTTATGTATTTTTACTTTCGACAAACTATATGTAAAAACAAGTTTTGCAATTGCAAGTGTTCTTTCCTTGCAGTTTTGAAAAATGTAATTACATGTAAGATCTTACAAAACAAATCACAATTTGGATTGTAATTTTGAATAAGTCAATTGCAATTAGTTATCGGTTGAGAGATTTTCTCAAGTTTGTTGAGATCCTCCCACCTTTTTCTCCAGACCTCCCTCCTATAAATACTTGAGGGGGTCTATTGTAATCTTTTATCTTTTTAGCAAGCAAGAAATCTCTACAAAATTTTGTACTCATAAAGTCTTTGAGCTTTATAGTTGATAATTGTGAGTTTTCAAGTAATATCAAGAAGTTGGAATTTCAGACTTTGTGCTGAATTCTCATTTTGCATCCTTTATGTTCTTATGTCATTTTGGAGCATCATTTTGTAACTACTTGAGAATTGTGGAATATTGCTGAAGAGAGATTCAATTTAAATATCTGCAGTCTTTGTGCTGTAAATGTGAAAATTGAATTTATAGTTAGTATTAGAAATTGAGAACAATTGCAAGTCTTTGTGCTCGTATTAATTCTCATCTAGAATAGTTAATAGATACTTCATAGTTACAGACTTTGCGCTGTTTTATGTTGTATATTTTCATTAAGTAATCATTCTGAAAAGGGTAGATAAGATCTCATTCTTCAAGACTTTGTGCTTATTGATTGTTTTCTCATCTCGGAGGAAGTAACGGAAGTCTTTGTGCTTTCAGGAAACTTTATTTTCTCTTTCTTAATTCTACTGCATAGCTGCTGTAATAAGTTTTATCAACTTTTACTATTTCTTTTCTGAGAAGAGAAAAGAACATAATATTTCCTGAAATAAGAGGAACGATTGCTGTCCTACCCATTTAGTTTTATTTAGTTAAAGGGGGAGCCTTCCCTTAATTAGGAGAGTTTAAACTCACGTGCTGTGATTGAAACCACAATTTTGTATACTTTCACAAGAATACAAATTTTCAACCAACAAAGAACTTCCTCTTTGGAGGTTACAAGATTCCGCATATCCATCAGTATAAACTGAGAATGTTTTGATACTTGACTTCATTCTGGAATGGTGAATTCGGTATTGTCTGAATCATGTTCAGTATGATTTTGTAAACAAGGAAAGATACCTCTGTAAATGCTAGTTCACATTCAGTTGTGCTTTAAGAACTAGGACTGCATTTGTTGTTATTGTTGGAAGCACTTGTTCAATGTAGATTCAGGAAGTGCTTGTAGGGCTTGAAACTTCCTAGGCAGTGACAACTTTATTTATGCAGTTAGAAGACCAGATGTTGTAAGCAATTTGCAGGTGCAACATTAATGGAAAATTGATCACGCTTATTGAGCGGATCCGGAGACATAGCCCTGAGAGGTGAACTTCGTAATCAAATGTGTCTCTTATCTTTGGGCTTGTTCTTGATAATGGCCTATGTTTTAATTTCGCAAATAGATTAATCAATGAGCTCAGTAAATTAATGGATTGAGTTTGCATATTGGATTCAAACCATTAATTAAATATCTTGGCACAGATTTGGAATTGAGTAAGTTAACCAACTGATTTCAAATCTAATAAATGAAGAACTTAGTTGAGTAAGCACACTCTAGAATTTTTCAGATCATGGTGTTATAAAGAGAAATCCTGCTCCTAAACCATGGTGTGTATAGGACCCATTGTAATATAATTTCTATGTTGTAGAGGTCTCTAATATGAAAATTGCTTCATCAGGGAATTTTGATACAAGAGGTTGAAATGTTGGAGTAGGAGCGTCAACTAGCTAATATGCTATTATCTATCCCTTTATTGCTTTCCTGTCTACATACTCGATATCAAACTCACTAAGGAGCATTACCCATTTCGCTAATCTACTTGTGAGAGTTGCTTTACTAGTAGGTACTTAGGATCTATCTTTGCTATCAACTTGGTTTGAAGATTCAACATATAATATTAGAGATTTTGTGTTGCAAAGATGACAACAAGACATGCACGCTCAATAGGAGTGTAATTGAGTTCCTACCCCACAAGTGTATGACTAATATAGTATATCGCTCTCTTTTCCATCTTCATCGTTTTGTGCTAAGAGAGCTCCTAATGCCAATGAAGTAGTTGATACATATAGGATGAGCGGTTTTTAGTCAATAGGAGGCATCAAGACTGGTGGTGATAACATGTAATCCTTGATTTGTTGAAATGCTTGTTGATAGTGTTCAGTCCATTTGAAAGGGAAATCCTTGTGAAGCAAGTATTGGAAAGGGTGACATTTATCTGCTAGTTGTGCAATGAACCTATGAATTGACTATAGTTTTCCTTGTAGACTTTGCAGTTGTGTTAGATTAGAAGGTGGTGGCATATTGATGATATCTTTCACCTTTGCAAGATCAACCTTGATACCCCTATGAGAAACTATGTATCCAAGGAGCTTCCCAGAAGTTACTCCAAAGATACGCTTTTTTTGGATTTAATCTGACTTTATATTGCTCCAACCTGGTGAAAGTCTTATCAAGCACATCCAAATGATTGTCTCTTGTGAGATATTTTGCTAATAGGTCATTAATATAGTCTTCCATGAGTGTGTGCATCATGTCGTGAAAGATCATAGTCATAGCCCTCTGATAAGTTGCTCCAGCATTCTTAAGACCAAAGAGCATGACGTTCTAGCAATAGGTACCCTAGGGAAAAGTAAAATTTGTTTTGTGCTGATCCTTGAGAGAAATTTTAATCTGATTATAACTAGAGAATCTGTCCATGAGTGACAACATCTCATACCCAACGATAAGATCTACTATCATGTAAATGTTAGGTAGGGGGAAATCATCTTTAGGATAAGCTTTATTGAGGTCCTTGAAGTTTATACAGATCCAAGTTCTTGTTGGTTTGGTGATTGGCACAAGATTTGAGATCCATTTTGCATAGTCTATTGGTTTGATAAAACCAACATCTAGCAATTTTTTTAGTTTGGCCTTGACCAATAAGGCAATCTATGGGTGCATCTTCCCTATCTTTTGCTTGAAAGGTTTCACATTTGGAAGAAGAGGAAAATTATGAAGGACTAACTTAGGGTCTAATCCAAGCATGTTAGCATAAGACCATGTAAAGTTGATTTGTCACTTAGAGAAGAAGCTGATGAAACTCGGCTTTTTCATCTCTATTAAAGAAGTTGCAAAATATATAACCTTAGGGTTCTTAGCTGCACTGATATTTATATCCTCTAATTTTTCCACCAAAAGTGGAGATTTGTCTTGACATGTAGGGAGTAGATCCAAGCTTCTATCCTTGGGTGCCTTGGAGAGATTTTGGCCCTCAGATATGTCCTTTATTTTTACTTTTTCTGTGTCTAGAGGTTCCTTTAGGTTTTCACCTAGAGAATTATTATTTTTTACTTTATCATTTTTGCGATTGGAAGGTGGAGTAGACTCCCCAAAGTAGGCAGTAGTGTCAAGGTCTATAGTGAATCCAACTTTGTGATCCCCCCGAGGTATACCCTCTCGAAGTTCCATAAACTCATCTATAGCTTCATCATTTTTGAATATGTCTAAGATTAATGGACCTTGTTGATCCCAATCTATTAGCTGTGGATGGACTAGGGTATGTTATCATTCATATTAGCAAATCTCAAGGATGAGGTGGATATGGTACAAATTGAGGAATAGGCAGGGTCCCAAAAGGTTTCTATCCAGGCTCGACCATCAATAGTTTGGTTCGTAAGAGAATTGGTTTCAATAGTATTCTTATATGTCTTGACAACTTCGAAAACATTAGTGTCTTTATTCAAAAGTAACTTAGTATGAGGAGCGTTCAATCTAGCAGTTTATACCCAAGCCCTTTGTTCCTTGGTAATTTTTTCATCAATATACATTCAGTCATTCCTTGTTTTTGTGCTCCTAGGCCACTGTGATCATCATAGCCCTTATGTTTCATGATATCAAAAAATTTTCCATACTATTCAATTGGTAACTAAGCATTTTTTTTTCCCTCGTCATCTTTGTAAATGAAAGTAGAGAAGTCTTCATCTATAGATTCCTTATCTAGTTCACCCCACTTAGTGAAGGTAGTGGGTGGTTGATACTAAATGATGACCTTTGGATCTTTTTGTATAGGGCACAACTTACCATAATGTTTTGGTGAAGCTGGAAGCTTACCAATGCATAATAAGTTCTTAATGTTGTATTCTCCACATTCGTCATCGTGGACCTAAACTTTGCCTTCAGGGAATGTTGGGAGTGGACATGGAGAGTTGGATAATGATGCAAGGTCAATATAATGGGATGAGATGGAGGGCGAGGCTTCTCTATTAATAGGTACTTGATGCTTAGGTGTCCCTTTTAGATTGCTGCAATACTGGAAAGGATCAAGATCACCTGATATGGTAATCTTAGTTTAGTTATAAGGGAATTTCAAGAACTGATGGTAGGTGGAAGGAACAACCTTCATGGCATGAATCCATGGGTGCCCGAGGAGAAGGTTGTAAGGTCCAAATCTAGAACTTGAAACACTATATCTTGAATAGCAAGACCAGCTCTGATGGGAAAAATGATAACACCCTTTGAAGAGTGCTTTGAATCGTCATATGCTCTTATTATGATCCTTTTTGATACGTCTATACATACTTCAAAGAAACCCATAGTGGTGACCAATTTTAGTGTACAAATGTTAAGTCCCACTCCACCATCTATCAAAACTTGTTTGATATTGTGTTTAATAATATATACCTCAAAATGTAGGGGTTCATTATGATTGGGATAAGTAAAATCATGTTTTGTGAAAGTGAAGTGTGTGGTAGCTATAAACCCTACCATGGCCTAAAATTGGTTAACGTTTAGGTCTATGGGAACCGAAGAACCCTGTAAAGATTTATCTAGGATAACTTTATGCTCTGGGGATATGCATAGCAATTTTAAGGATTGATATCTAAGCAAGGGTTTTCCTTAGATGATCCAATATGTTATATTCATGTGTCAGTTACAATTTAAAAGTGGCTCCTCATGGAATCACTTTCGATTGATGGGTGGTAACAACACACTCATGATTTTTGTTCTTAACGGTTATGGTGAAGATGTTATTATCAGTCAGTTGGATACTATTAACTATGTATTCATAAGCAACACTGGTGTAGTTGGCTTGGTCCTTGGTGTTTGTAGCTGAAATGGAAGCTTTCGTCGGTCCATGATTTTGTAAGGGATCTTTGAAGATTGTATGGTCATTGTTTGAGGATCCTTGTTGGTTATCAATTTGTATGTCTCCTTGCTCTATATGATCTTGGACAATATTTTTAAGTTTAAAGCACGAGGAGGTTTTATGTCCTTTTATCCTATGATACTCACAAAAGTCATTATCATTCCACCAAGATGGTTTGAAGGGTCCTAGTTCATAATGTCTTATCTTTGAGAGTTGAATGACATTAGATTGCAATAATTCATTTAAAATTGATTCAATGGATTCCCCTAATGGCGTGTATTTTTGTCTTGGTTGATTAGTTCTTGAAGGACCACATTGTGCATTTTTTTGAACTACGTTAGTTAATTGCTCATGATTTTGTGGTGGATTATTGTTGTTTGATGTTGAAGTTCCATTAATACTAATGATGGGGTGAGCTTTATGCACCACTTCAGCATCCACCATGCCATCATTCATCACATTCTTGTTTCGTGACCATAATTTGTTCTTATCATTTCAGGTGTTTGAGTAATTGTTATTATCTTTAAAAAAATCAAGAGGCCTTTTTCGATGAGGGCTTTCTCAATAGAGAGACCTTTCTCAATAATCTCCTCAAATGTGTTTGAGCAATGTTTGTAGATGAAACATCACTTCTTTATTGATATTTTCCACAAAGATTTGTACCAATTGCTTTTCCAGAATTTGACAAGGACATTTTCTTGCAAGGATTCTCCACCTATGTAAGAATGAAGAAAATGTTTCTCCATAATTTTGTTAAGTTTTACATAAATTTATTATGCCTATGTCATTTTTGATGTTGTAGGAGAAATGTGCAACAAAATTTTCAGCCAATTCACTCTAGGCCCTGATACTAGGCAACAAGTGAGAATACCATTCTAATGCTTGTCCCCCAAGACTTCGTGGAAACATGCGCATTAGGTACGTGTAATCGTACACCACATCTAAGGAGGTTGTTTGAAACTTTCTCACATGCTCTACAAGATCCCCCTTCCCCTTGTATTTGTCGAATTTCAATACAATAAAGTTCATAGGGAAGGGCGGCATGTATATGCTTTTGTCAAAAGGATAAAGACGTAAGTCCTCGATAGAGTAAGTCTTCTTTGTTCCTAAGACCTAGATATTTGAATTTTTTTGTTGTAGGATTTGTAATTTTGAAGCTAGTATCTCCATAGGTGATGGTGTCATAGGAGGTGTATTCATTTGGATTTTTGGAGGGACAATGAATAGGTTCACATTCTGATAACTTGCTATTGAAGTGAAAGTGTTGATATTTTGATTGTGTTCCAATTTTGTTGTTGCATTAGCGGAGTTTTTTTGGTGAAAATAAGATGTGGATGTCGGATTCAGATTAGGTTGTTGTTGGTTTAAATTTTGGTTTAATTCGAAAATGATCGAGTCTGTCGAAAGAATGTTCGTGTTCTGTGAAGTAAAGGTCATGTTTACCCGTGGCCCTGAAAATGAAGGGTTTGTCCTTCAAGTTTTGTTGGGTGGATTTTGATTTATGATGTTATGATTCATTGGTATAGTATTTCTAGGTTTTTGTGTCATGAATCTTGTGCCAAATGTCGGAGTAGGAGGTATGTTTATTTTTGTTGTGTTATATGAGGTCCTTCCAAGTGGCATAGTTGTATTCAACTATTGTGATGCAGGATTTTGTGATGGAGGTGTCATGCTAATGGCACCTTGTTCTTGAGATACAATATTGGATGTTGGTCCTATTATCGTGAAAATATCAAAATCTAAAGGAGTCTAGCTCCATTTTGTGCAAGTGACAAAAAGTATCTGTTAGGATCGGTGTGAGTTCTTCCAATATTCTCAATATATGAGGATCTTGTGAAGCATTGCCAATTTCCTCTTGGGTTAGATTTTGTTCCACATTATTTAAGTTAAACTCTTCATCAAAAGATGGATCGATTTTAGATGGTAATGCAGGTTGTCATTTGATGTGGACCCAAAGTGCATAACACTAGTAGGGTTAAAAGTGTGGTCAATTGTGGAATCCATTTCTTTTATTTTTCTTTGTGATCTCGTTTCAACCATAAAAGACTTGTTTTTGGTATTTTTTTTTAATCTTTTGGAATTTTTTATTTTTGATGGATGCAAGATGAGTATGAAATTTAGCTATGTTTTTTAATATTTTTTTTATCTTTTTAGGATATTTGTAAATGCTATAATTTTAGATTTTCTAACTTTGACTTTAAGAAAGGATACATGATAAATTATGAAGGATGAAGGTGATCAAATGAAATACGTAAACCTCAAGAAGGATAACTAATTAAGATGATGGTTTGATAAAAAGTTGAACCTTAACTAGACTTGTGAGTTATAAGTCCTATTTGTTGATGAGATAATGTGAGAGTAATGAGGTTTAATACATTCAAAAGGTAACTATGGACTGATCAATAATTTGGTTTGTTTCTTGGTTTCAAAATGCAAAGATGAATTTCTAAGATGTGGGATGATGAGTTTAGTCTAAAAGATGCAAATTAAGCTAGAAAAAGTGAGAAAATGCAATATTAAAACTGGACAAGACTCTAGCTTTTGTTTCAGGTTACTGTATAAATCAAGTCTAAAGTTTATACTTTCAAAAATAAACCATAATTTCTATGTAAATAGATGTGTTATGGAATTAAAAATGAGGTACAAAAAGCTACATATGTGGTACAAGAAGCAAAAATTGCATCATAGAATAGACTCACTTGCATGATATAACTGGACAATTGCATGACAATAACAAATGTAGTACTGGTTTTGATAGTTGCGGTGTTTTGTTTTTTTATGTTTTTTGAATAGATGCATTACATAAATTGACAATTGTGATGTAGAGCACAATTGCAGTACAAAAAGATAGATGCAACGTAGAAATTAATAGATGCATCACTTTGATTTTGTAAATACATTACAAAATAGAGATGTGGTGCAAGAATTAACAGATGCGTGACTCTAGCTTTTTTCCTAAAATTAGGTGTTCTAAGTGACTTTTCATGTTTTATTTTTTCAATTTTGGACAAAAACACTTATAAAATACATAGACGGCAAAAATAGTTGTTTGACTCTTGGTAAACAAGGCTTAAGGCCCAAAGGCCAATGGTGTCACTAGTAGAGCATAGACTGAAGACAATTTGAAGACAAACACAACTTAATTAATTAGATAGGTGTATAGACTTGATGTAGGTCTATCTCACAGCTAAGTGATAAGTACTTTGTAAGATTGGATAGAAACACCTTTCTTGTGAAAGTGGATAGCTAGACATCCAGTGGCCCAATACGACAACAAGTTCACCTTCTTTCTCTCCCTAAGAGGCTATAAATAGCCAACCCAAATATTTTTATCTCTACTTAAGGGAGTACATGGTGAGTAGCTTCACACATGATACTGTACGGTACACTACAAACAAGCTATGATTGAATGGCTCGTAGGATTCTAATTAACAAAGGTTTTTAGTGGGGGTCTAATGTGAACAAAAAACTTGTCTGATAGTGCTTGAGATTGGAGGGGTATCCTCCGGTCTCCCCACCTATATGTGTCTTAGTGGACCAAGGGTCATGAGGCTTTGCTCGAACGATGCTAGCTTTCCTTAAGGCATAGCTTTTTCTCTCCCCCCTTTATATAGCCCGAAAAGAAGCATGCTTGAGATCAAAACCCGGGGTGATGAGGCCCCCAAGCAAGTCTCTCTACTTGAAATAAATGGAATGGTGCCATTTTTAATCCCCAAGATTATTATTAAGAGTTGAGAGGGGAGAGCATATGCAAAACAACTACACTTCAGGAAAACAACAAATTACAAACTAATGACGTTTTTTATTCCCAAAATTGCATGAGACATGAGGGAAGAGAATATGTGTCACTAGTCTACCAAGCATGGAATACAACCATTCTTTCAAGCCCAAATAAAGGTTGTTTACTCTGGAAAAAAAGAAAAAGTTTATATTTTAGTCTTTGGCAAGAGAACCTGCATAAAACTAATCAGTAATTTCAATGTAGTGTCTTTGTCAAGCGAGCTACAATAAAAAGGATTAGTAGTCTTAAAAATGATTCCCTTCCAAGCAATCGCCACAAATCTTCCACAAGATATTAGTAACCCAAAATCTAATCTATCTAATCATAATGTAGTAAAAAATAGAATTTAAAACTTTATACCTTTTAGACAGATGTGTCAATGTTTCTAACAAATGTGTCATAGAAACAATTATGGCGTAGGAAGTAGATAGGTGCGTCACAACAGACAATTGCAGTGCAGAATCTGGACAAATGCATCATAGCATACAATTGTGGTGCAAAAAATGACAGTGGATCAAAAAATCAGTTATGTCACTTAACCTACAAACAAAAAAATACACAAAACAAACAACCTAGAAATGATAATGGCAATGTTAGGGTTTCAAGTAAACAGGTATTAGTCCTGTGTAGTAAGTATAAATAACAATTGTTAGCAAAAAATAAAAATATTTTAAACATAGACAATTGTGTTGCAGATTTGGACAAATGCATCATGGAAAACTATGCATGTGTCACAAAAATATAGATGTGTTGCAATATTCTACATATGTGGTGCTCTACACTCATAGATGCGTTGCAGAACCTAACTCATTTTTTTAAATTTTTTTTACAAAATTCATTAGATTCACATTAGGTTCACCTTTTGCACAACTAGAAATTAGGATTAAACAACATGAATCAATAATAACCACTAACTGTAAAATTCAAGCAATCTAAGTCTAATCTGTCAATGAAGCACAATCAAACATAAGAAATCAAATAATAAATCAAAGCATATACCTTCCTTATGTCAATGTTGAATCATCTCCATTGTTATTATCCATTTTGCTTGCTAAGCCTTAGTTACTCTAAGAAATTATGTGTGCACAAATTACAATAAGCTCAAGATAGATATTGATAGCAAAATATTGAAGATTCGTAGTTCTATTCATGGTTAGCCTTCTGTAGACACCTAAATTTGGACACTTACATTTGTCCAAATTTATCCCTTTTCATCTAAATATCCTTTTATTTACATTAATTAAGTAATATTGCTATTATTTAATTAATACCCTTTAATTCCTCTAAATACCTAAGGTATTTGGTTGAATAATTAAATACCTTACCCTTTATTCCTTTCCTTCAAGGAATTAAATATATAATTCATTTATTTAATTCCCTTTATCTCTCATCCACTCACCTAATCTTAATCCACCTCCTAATCCCATCATTAGGGATGTGCACATTCCTAATCCATGATTAGGATATGTCACATCCTCCAACTTTTGCAAGTTGGCTCTTAATCCTCATTAGCCACCTAACCCTCCTCTAATCCCTCATCAACTTGTCTAATAACCCCCCTTAGTCAACTCTTCCCATCTCCCAAGGAATTTTTAATTCTTTTTTTGTCTTCTCAAGGTCCTTTTGAGGAATTTTTAATTCCTCTCTCATCCCCCAAGGAGCTTTTAATTCCTTTTGTCTTCCCAAGGTCCTTTTTGAGGAATTTTTAATTCCTCTCTCATCTCCCAAGGAATTTTTAATTCCTTTAGTCAACTCTTCATCTCAACTCTTGATCTTTTTCCCTCTTTCAATCTCCACCGTCCATTTGATCTCCCTAGGTTAAATGGCTAACACTTAACTATTTTTTCTCTTCTTCTGACATTCTCTCACACATACTCTCAAGCATTCATCCAAACCTAACCTTAAGCACTCATCATCTCCATCTTTCAAGCTACCCATCTTGCATCCATATCAAAAACCCTTCATCCTTGCATCCAAATTGAGCTACAACAAGTCGTTATGTTGTTGAAATCAACATAGAGCACATATATCAAGCCATCAACCGGGGAAAACAACTCCATCAAGCTCAAGCGAGGTATTAAAACGGGTTTCATTGTCTTTTTCAAGTTTGAGTTTCATCTTAAGCCCTAATCTTGATGTGTTGTCTTGTGTTGTTCTTTTCTTGCATTTCGTTCGTTTTTGCATCTTTAAGGTAAGAAAAACACACTGCACACATTTCTGGCACGCCGGGTGGGACCCACAAATGGGTCTGTTTCTTTCACGTTCTCTATTGTTTCAAGTTTTGCAGGTTCAGGTTTACAAACAGGTGAATCTGCACCCTAAACAGACAAATCTGCACCTTAAATAGGCAAACCTGTAGTAAAAGGGGCAAACTTGCAACAACAAAGGTGAATCTGCATCTTGCAAATTCACCCATTTTTCAAAAAGAGGCAAATTTGCTTTCTATCTCTAAACAAGCGAACCTGCTTTTTGCAGATAGGCGAACTTGCTTTCTGCAAACAGGCAAATTTTTTTTTTCAAACAGGCAAATTTTCCTCTTACAGAGGCGAATCTGAGGTAAAACAGAGACTTAATCTTTCTGTTTTTGACTCCATTTTGGTTTCGTTTTCAGGTACTAACCCGCTAACCTATCTTTTTGTGAGTGTTCCTCATTTTTCTAACATTTTGTGCAGTTGTTTCTCGTTTGATCAAGATCGAAGGTTGAAAATTACTAACGTATTTGCTACAAAGTGAGCAGTCAAAGAACTGTAGTTAGTTTTTTTGTTATTTTTCCATACTAATCTAGGCACATGTAGTTTTATGTAGAGGGTCAATTTACTTGCTTGTTGTGTTTGTGAGTGAGTTGTTAAAGTATCCAATCCCCTTGTGCCATTTGGAAATCCTGGGTGACGAGAAATCATAGTTCACTCGAGTCCATTTGTGACTATCTAGGAGGTACTAGTGCGTCTAAGCTCTCCCCTTGTGCTACGTGCGAGCCTGGGGACCAGCTAAAAACGTCTAGTATCTTCTTCCTTTAGTGGGACCTACCTGAGATTTCATCACCTGGGGGACGATCCCAACCACGTGTACCGGCAAGGTATATAAAGGGGGGAGAGCCAAAGTTGTACCCCAATTCAGTCACGTCGTGTCTAGCGGAGCGTCGAAGCTAGGGTGATACCTAGATAAGATGTGAAGAGTTGGTCTGAGTTTCCAGTACCTTGCTGGGGCTCCTAACTCATGTTTGTGACAAGCTAGTGTTCACGGTTGTGCCTCACGTACTGTGCGTATATTGAGGACTCCCTAGATTGTTTTGTTTTTCCTAGATAGAGACTTGTGTTTTAGTCGTGGCTTGGTGTAGTGCAGGGGATACAGATCGTACCTTGAAGTTACTCACCATGTACTCCCTTGGGTTGAGATAGGAATCCTCGTGGTGAACTATGATAGTCTTCAAGTGAGAGTGTGAAGGTGAGCCCGTGGTGTCTGTTGACGACCCTGTGCCACTGGAATGCTAGCTATCTACCTCCGTGAGAAAGAGTGATCCAGAGAACCACCCCAGTATCAAGGAGTATTAACCTTGGGTTTTTCGCTCGAGGTGGTGGGCCTTCATAAAGGTTGTAAACCCTTCATACTAATTCTAGGATTGTGTTGCTTGGCGTGTTTTCTTGTGCGATACTAGTGCATTTCTTTTCAGTTGAGTCAACCTTGCTTTTTGTCTCTTGTTTTCCTTGATTTTTGTCCTTTGCCTCAGTTAGCCCCTACCTACAGAGGTGAATTTTCCCCTTACAGAGGTGAATTTGCACTGTAAACAGGCGATTTTGCCTTGCAAAAGGGAAAATTTGCATCTCAATTCAGTCTAGGTCTCCCTATTTGGGTGAATCTGCCTTGGAAAGAGGTGAATTTTCCTGCAGGTCACTTTCTCAGGCGACCCCATTTTCGCCTGTTTCGTGGAACAAGTGAGTTCGTTCATCCGTTAGGCAAGTCTATCAGTCCCCCTTCGTCAAATTCGCCCATTCTCCACAAAATAGGTGAATTTGCTCCTTTCTTGGGTGAATTTGCTGCTCATTTAGGCGAATTTTCTCCCTAAAGGGGCAATTTTGCTTGTCGTTTGGGTCATTCCATCAGCCCATTAGTCATCAAATTTTCTTGTTTCATCAAAAGAGGCGAATTCGCTCCATCTTCAGGCAAATTTGCTTGCTGTTCCAGTCCCTGTCAGTCCACTGAGTCATCAAATTCGCCCATTCTCTGAGAACAGGCAAATTTCTCACATCCTTGGGAAAATTTGCAACCAGTTTGGGTGAATTTGCTTCCGACAGGGGTAATCCCGTCTCTCGTTCAAGTCTTCCTTCATCCGTTTACCTATTAGACGAGTCTGTTTCATCATTGGGTCGAGTCTATTTCCCCGTTTAGAGAGTCTGTTTATCCATTTAGGGAGTTTGTTTCTCCGTTTAGAGGGTTCGCTTATTCGTCGAGGGAATCTGTTTTTCCGTTACGAGAGTCTGTCTCCCCGTTAGGATAGTCTGTTTATCCATTCGTTGAGTCTGTTTCATCGTTGGGTCGAGTTCGTTTCTCCATTTAGAGAGTCTGTTTATCCATTTAGGGAGTCCGTTTCTCCGTTTAGAGGGTTCACTTATCCATCTAGGGAATCTGTTTTGCCGTTGCGAGAGCCCGTCTCCCCGTTAGGATAGTTCGTTTATCCGTTCATCGAGTTCGTTTCTTCATTTGTTGAGTCCATTTCCCCGTTCATCGAGTCTGTTTGTCCGTTCGTCGAAGCCGTTTGACCGTTTCTCTGTTAGGTTATCCCGTTTAATCGTTAGGCGATCCCATTTTTAGACAAATCTGTTTCCATCCATAGCGTCCAAGAAATAAGTGAAGTTGTCACCCCCATTAGGCAATCTTGCAAGACATATCCACCCATTTCCCTGTCGTTCTTGTGAGTTTGGGTGAATTAGATCACTGTTTAGGTGAACTTGTAAGCTGTTTGGGTGAACCTGGGAATTTTTCAGTTGTTTGGGAGAAATTGCTACTTGTTTAGGAAAATTTGTTAGTTGTTTAGGTGAATTTGCTATCTATTTGGGTGAGTTTTCCACCTATTTGGGTGAATTTTCTTGTTGTTTAGGTGAATTTTCTTGTTGTTTGGGCGAATTTGAGACCTGTTTAGGTGAATTTTCTGTTTGTTTAGGCGAAGCTGTCAAATTCGCCTGTTTCCTGTCTTTGTCAAGGTTTGGGAAAATTTGCAACCTGTTTAGGTGAATTTGACTATTGCAAATTCGCTTGTTTCTTGAGTCTCCTATGTTTTGGGTGAATTTTCTCTCCCTAAACGGGAGAAGTTGCTTGATATAGAGGCGAATTCACTCAGTTTGAATAGGCGAAGTTTTTATACACAAAAGCAAATTTTCTTCCCATACAAATTCCAGAACGTGAATCCTTTTGGCCACTGAAAGCTTTTGTCTTTCCAGATTCTTTTCCATGATGAAAAGATTTTTATCATCATCCGTCTTCCCAAAATATTCATTTTCATATGTTTGCATCTTCCAAAAGACATCGTTTCATCAATCAAATAATCTAGTTGCATCTTAGGACATCCTTAGATTGCACACCCATCGTCGGTTTATCAATCTGAATCCCCTAGACTTCGTTACTGAGGTTTTCATCTGAGTTGGCTTAGGTGTCTTATTCTGATCGTCATCATCCGTTCTTGCTTAGAATTGTCATCCATCCTGAGTCAGTCATCATCTTTGGCCCAATCAATCTACTTCCATCTTGAGGTAGGTTCGGTGCCGTAATCATCCTCTTTGCAATCTCACCCAATCAGTCAACACCAAATGCTAGCTAATAAAAACTCTAAACTTAGTTTAGAATCAGTTTCATTATCCCATCCAAATCAATCATCTAATCCATCCTCTTGATCAATCCAATCCCAATCCAACTGCATCCTTTATCCACCATCCAATTTAATCAATCAATCCCTTAACCGTCATCTAGGTCATCCTCATCTGCATCCTAGAGAGTAGTGCCATCTTAGTCCACTCAGTAGCTTTTGCATTTTCATGCCTATTCAAACCCAATCACAAGCAAAAAAAATGGCAGAACAACAAGGTCAAGGTGCCTAGAACATTCCTCAGGATACAAACAACCAAGGTGTTCCCCAGGATCCCAACAATGGTGGTTCAACCCAATCCAACATTGAAGTCCAAACCACATCGCCACCTAGTGATAAAAGCATGGTTATCCAACCTGAAGTCACTGTCGACAAGTATCTTAGTAACCCCACTAATCTCCAGATGACTAGCCGTGTACTTAATGAACGTGGGGATAAAATCCTTGCCACCTTGCTAATGAGAGGTGTCAAACCGCCGACAGATTTTGAATTATCCAAATACGTCAATACCGCACTACCTGTGCCCGTGTCTCAAGATCCCTAGGTCTCATAGAATGTTCCAGGAAATTCGTACATCCCTAAGGGTCCTCCCGAAGACAATTGGTATCAAGAAGGGTTCAAGAACGTCGTCCTCTATGAGGTCCAACCTCCTCCTAAGATCACTGTTGTTGGAGCAGCCTAGTCAGGTCTTGATCCTAACAACTCCCTTGCCTATGGCATGCCACATAACTTACCATCGCTGCCACATCCTAATGTCCTACAAGGTCTGACTCCCATTCCATCAGCGCCACCTCTCCCAAACCAGTTGGGTTAGCCACTCATCAATACTAGGGGCAACCCTTTCCTACCACCACCTCCTGGATCTACACCTGTGTCCAATCCGTTCATTCCTCAGCAGCCGCCCCAGGGAAACATCCTATCTCAGCAGTAGTCGCTGCAAGGTAATCCTCAACATATCTCCCAACAACCCCCTCAACATACCACTATTCCGTAACAAACACCACAACAACAACCTCCACAGTAAAATATTCCCATCCCGACAATGGGACTACAACAACCTCCGCATCAACTGTAGGGTAATCCATTGTAGGCCCCTGAAAATCCGTTGTTCCAACAACCGCAAGTCACCCAACAACCTAATATTCCATCTCTACCCCTTTGGGCACAACCATATCATCAACACACACAAATCCTAACACAAAAACTGCCATCTCACCAGCATATCCCGCAAAACATCAATCAGTACATGTATCACCCGAATAGCTCACTGTACGCACGACCTGCCACCTCTAACCCAAATCCTAGTCATGCACATCATGTTCCACAAAAATCTCACCAACAACCACCTCACGCCACCATTTCACAACCACGCTATCAACAACCACCATATCAACACGTTGCTTCCACTTCTTATCGACAACCCAATCCCCAACAACCACCAGATGCTTCACAATAGTACACCACCTATAACTATCAGTCCAACCCCTACTACGCTTCACAACAACCATCATATCAACAAGGTGCTTCCACCTCATACTATCAAGCACCTCCATCCTACCAACAAGGGGCCTCTACCTCTTATTATCAAAATCCACCGTATTATCAACAATCCTACGCCACTTAGCAACTGCAATCCACCTACACCAATCAATATCAGCCTACGCCTTGATACACACCTCCACCTTCATATGACCAAAATACCTCCGCTCCATCATCATCCTATCAGCAATATCCTCTGTATAACCAATCCATCTTGTCCAATCAACCTTAGGTACCACCCATTAACAAGGAGTGGGAAGAAATGAAGGCCACACTAAAGGACTTACAAGCAGGAACAACTAAAAAGTATTTCAAGTTCAAGGAGATTTGTCCTTACCCATTCGATTCTTCAGTTTCACTCGTTCATTTTCCAAAGCACTTTGAAATGCCCAAATTTGATAAATATAGAGGAACCAAGGATCCAAAATCCCATCTTCAGGAATTCTATGTGTAATGCCAAGATGTCCAGCATAGCGACAATTACCTCTTGCGACTGTTCCCCAGGAGCTTGGCGGGGCCAACTTTAGATTGGTTTATGGGTCTTAAGAAGGGGTCAGTTTCTTCCTTCACAAATCTTTCAGAGCAATTCGTCACACAATTCTCCTTCAACTTGGAGAAGGACATCAATACATTGGATCTCTTGAAAGAAAAACAAGAAGAGGGAGAAACTTTTTCTAGTTACCTACAAAGGTGGCGTGTAGTGGCTAGTCGCATGAAATCCCCTCCTAGTGAGAAAGAAATGGTAACTCTTTTCGTAGCCAATGCTCATCTTGATATGGCATATAATATTAATCTTCACCGTGTCACCACCTTTGCGGAGGTTATAGAAAAGGGCCCTATTCTTGAGAGAGTGCTTGGTTTGAAGGGGAAAATCAAACTGCATAATTCTAATAAGGAAAAATCATCTGGTGAAAAATCTTGTTATTGGAACAAAAACAAAAATGTAGTCAATGATGGTGTCACTGACACCAAACATGTTCAGGTAGCAAACACCTCACAGAGGCCGCAATACGCCCCTCCTCAGCAATCGATTCCTAATGCTATATCCGTACCATAGGGGGCACCTCGTCCTCCTCAACAATCTAATCAAAATAATCAGGGAAATAATAAGCATCAATTCACTCAATTAGGAGAACTCTTAAGTGTTGTCTTCAATAGGTTGTTGCAGGTGAATTATCTGATTACGTATCCTGTGACCAAGCCTTTCGACGAGTCCAAGCCCAAACCCGCCTGGTACAAAGAGAATGAGTATTGCGATTTTCATAAGATTAAGGGTCATTCCACCAACAAATGTTAGGGATTAAAAACATATGTCCAAGATCTCATAGATTGAGGAGATATTCATGTGGATGGCAACCAAGCATCTTCGTCCAATGCTGAACTACAAATTTATCAAAACGCCTTCCCGAAGCATAATCAAGGTGCTAGCATGTCTAATACAAATCTTGGGCCTAGTAACAATAATAATCAAGATAACAACACAAATAATATCACCTACAAGAATGTCCCTTTAACTATGAGGGCATCGCCATGCACATTAGTCAGGCTGAGCCACGAGTGTCTATGATACACGTAAAAGGTAAAGACCCCCAGTGTGTTGTTACCACTCGCATCACTGTCCCTGGAGCATCAATGTCAAACCAACCACCTCTTGTAAGCTCTCAGTATAATATTCTTGACCAACTAGGAAAGACTCCAACACAAATATCTATCTTAGATTTGCTGAAGTCCTCTCCCATCCACCAAGAAATCTTAACCAAAGCCTTACAGGATACATAGATCCTACGCAATTCCAAGCATTGGTAGGACATCTCCCGGCTACATATCAGCTAGGATTTAGTCAGAATGACATGCCTTGTATTGATTCAAACCATAACCATCCCCTCCATATAGAAGACCTTGTCGCTCGCCACAAAGTGAAAAGGATCTTGGTAGATAATGGCTCTACCCTAAATCTTTGCACATTAAAGTTCATAAAGCAGGTAGGCTATACCCACGCTGACTTAAATAATTAGGTCATTACTATCAAGGCATATGATAATGCAGAACGTGATTCTGAGGGAATGATTTGTCTTCCAATTCAGGTTGGTCCAGTTGTATAGTACACTACTTGCCATGTCCTTGATCTGGACCTCCCTTATAACCTTCTTCTTGGCCGCCCATGGATCCATGCCATGCAAGCCGTCCTGTCCACCTACCATCAGTGCTTGAAGTTCCCATTTAACGAGATGGAAGTTACAATACATGTTGATCCTCAACCATTTGAGTATTGTCGCGCACTAGAAGCTTCCTTTCCCCATTCTCATTACTGCCCAGAAGTAGAAATGGTACCACCTTAGGCATCATCATCTCATCCATCTTCCAATACGCAAGCCACTACATCATCCACTCCATCTTCTACATTTGACTCCACCATTACCAAGGTCCAGATCATCGGCAAGGGGTGTGGTGAATATGAAATGCGCACTACTTTAAATGTGGCAACCATACCACCCTCACCGCATACATATGGCCAACCTTCCCAATTTGTATTGAAGGAAGAAGAGAAGACGATCACCTTGAGCTCTAAAACTGTGGGAACTAGCACTTTTAGATCTCCTGGGTTATGGTAAGATACACTTGAAGATGGCATTAGCCAATGGACATATCGTGAAGAGCCTAAACCCTCTCCCCCCTCAAAGAATATTTCCAAGAGACCTATCCTTGTCCCTCTAAGTTTTCCGAGAAACACAATTATCAGAGGGGAGGCCTTGGTGTAGAAGAGCAAGGAAGATTACGACCAGTGGAAACTCCTATGCGTCCAAGAAATTTGGGCTTAGGTTATGATACCAAACAAAAGGGTCCCATGCCATCAACTAGTGCTTCTAACAACGTTAGTGTGGACAACGGTCTCCTAGAAGACATACCTGAAGAGGAGTCCATCATACATGTGTACAATGATGTGGATTACGTGGACCTTTCCTCCATGTTTGATTGCCTATCTGTTTTCACTATTGACCTTTCTCTTCGCCACCCCGAGCTCATTGACTGGGATCTACATGGTAGTGCACCAATCGAAACATTTCCCTTAGTGGATACCTACGTGCATCTTATGGGATTGGGGGAGGATGAGCGCACTAACCACAAAAATAAAAAGAAGCAAAATAAAAAAGGGTCACCTAGCGAAAACTTCTTAGAGGCACTTCCTGACTCCAAAAAAGTAAAAATAAAGGGTGTATTTGAAAGTGAAAACCTCGACGAGGCACTGGATGATGGGGAAATTCATCTTCCCCTTGTGGGAATGCAATTATATGAACGATATTCTATTCTCATCGAAGAAACACAAGAAGTGAATTTGGGAACTGAAGAAAATCCAAAAATCACGTATGTAGCCAAGTCCTTATTAGAAGAAGAGCACTCCATCATCGTCCAGCTTCTCAAAGAAGGCATAATCAATTTTGCATGGGCCTATTCAAATATTCCAGGCTTGGATCCTTCTCTAGTCGTACATCATTTGGATGTCCATCTTGATGCTAAATCGGCTAAACAGAAACTCTGAAAAGTACATCCACAAGTTGCTTTGCTGGTCAAGAAGGAATTAGAGAAATTGTTGGAGGTTGGTTTCATAAGACCCATTAACTACTCTAATTGGATCTCCAACATAGTACCGGTTGCCAAACCCAATGGAAATATCAGAATATGCATGGATTTCAAAGATTTCAACAAGGCGTGTCCTAAGGATGATTTCCCCTTAACATTGACATGTTGGTCGACTTGACAGTAGGACACGAGATGTTATCCCTCATGGATGGCTTCTCTGGTTATAACCATATCAGAATAGCACCTGAGGACCAACATAAAATAGCCTTCACTATGCCCTGGGGCACCTTTTGCTACAACGTCATGCCCTTCTACCTCAAGAATGCGGGGGCAACGTACCAACGTGCTATGGCAGTCATCTTCCATGACCTTATCCACATTATCATGGAGGGTTATGTTGATGATCTGTTAGGAAAATCCAAAACAAGAGTAGAGCACCCTATGATCCCGAAGAAGATTTTTGAGTGGCTAGAGCATTACAAGTTAAGGCTAAATCCAAAGAAGTGTGTGTTTGGGGTCACATCTGGGAAACTACTAGGTTTTATCGTCTCCAGAAGAGGCATAGAAGTGGATCCAGCTAAATTCAAAGCTATTATGGAAATGCCTCCACCACGCAATTTGAAACAGTTGAGAAGCCTTCAAGGTAAGTTGCAGTCCATCAAAAGGTTTATAACTCAGTTGGATGATAAGTGCCAACCTTTCACTCATCTTCTGAAGAAAGATATGTCCTTCAAGTTGGATCCCGAGTGTCAGTTGGGTTTCGACAAGATCAAAGAGTACTTGGCTCATCTGCCTGTCCTCATGCCTTTGATTCCAGGTAAGCCGCTCATGTTGTATATTTTAGCTACTTCAGTTGCATTGGGGGAATTGCTAGCACAACATGATGATTTTTCCAAAGAACGTGCCATCTAATACATCAGTCGGACCTTAGTGGGCTACGAACTCAATTATTCACCGATGGAAAAATCTTGCTTAGCTGTAGTCTTCAGTTCACAAAAACTTAGACACTATATGCTCAGTCATCCAGTGAAGTTGATATCAAAAGTCGATCCGCTCAAGTATTTATTATCCCGAACTACCTTGACTGGACCCCTGGCTAAGTGGGTCATGCTATTGAGTGAATTCGATATAGAGTATGTGGACCAAAAGGCTATTAATGGACAAGTGATAGTAGATTAGCTGGCAGACGCTCTTTCAGTGGATGCTTATCCTTTGGTCACAAAATTTCCTAATGAAGAGGTTCTCACAGTTGCAGAAGCCCCCACATGTACACTCTATTTTGATGGATCATACACACACAACAGAGCTAGGGCAGGTATCTTGTTCGTTACCCCACAAGGTGATTACATCCCAAAGTCATTCAGGTTAGCTTTCCCATGCATGAACAACATAGCAGAATACAAAGCTCTTCTTACTAGTCTCCAAATTTCCATCCAATGGAATATCGCTCACTTATGAGTTTTTGGCGATTCACAACTGATCATCAAGTAGGTAAATGACAAGTTTCTGACAAGAGATGACAAGCTGTTACCTTATAAGCGCATGGTGAATGACTTCAAGAAGAATTTCATCTCCATCCAATTTGAATAGATCCCTCAGGTACAAAATAAAGTAGTTGATGCCATGGGTACAATTGGTTCCCTGATTGACATGCCAAAGGATCGAACAGATTGCGAGTTCCTAGTCGAACAAATGCTAATCCCCGCTTATGACATCCCTGAGAGCGAAATGGTGTGCAACATTGTAGGTCCTGACTCACCATGGTATCACGATATTTACACCTACCTCCACAAAATCTTACCCCCTAACCTCACCCGTAATCAATGCAAATCCTTCATCCAACACACCTCCCATTACACCATTGTGGGGGATACACTTTATCATCGCAGGTATGATGGAACCATTCTCAGGTGTCTGAACGAGACCGAAGCTCATACTGCGTTAATTGAAGTTCATAGTGGTGTTTACGGGGCCCATTCAAATGGTATGGCCTTAGCCAAGAAGATTCTTAGAGCAGGGTACTATTGGCTGAAAATAGAGAACGACTCCTGTGAATTTGTCAAGAAATGTCTTCCCTGCCAACAATATGCAGACTTGATACATGCTCCTGCTCAAGATTTGCAACCCATCATTGCACCATGGCCTTTTTCTCAATGGGGTTTTGACTTAATCGGTAAGATTTACCCTTCATCTTCCGATGGCCACTCTTTCATCATCACTACCACTGAGTACTTCACCAAGTGGGTGGAAGCAATTCCGCTCTCCCAAATTACAGGTACTCAGATTTCCAAATTCATCCTCTTCCATATCCTCTGCAAGTATGGAATCCCATCCACAATCATCACCGATAATGGAAAGCCATTCAAAAACCAAGCCATGAAACATCTGTGCGAAACCTTCCACATCCAGCATCGTCTACGCCCTATTACCCACAAGGTAATGGTCAAGTGGAGGCTACCAACAAGACCTTGATCAAAATCCTAAAGAAGGTTGTTAAAAATATTGGTCGAGATTGGTATCTCCACATCCATCCTACCCTTTGGGCTTATCGCACTTCCATCTGTACTCCCACAGGCGCCACTCCATATTCCCTCGTATATGGTGTCGATTCCATCTTTCTGATTGAAGTCGAGATCCCCTCACTGAGAATATCTTTGAAGAACCTCATCACTGAAGAAGATGCACAGATTGCTCACCTTGTTCAGTTGGAACTCCTATACGAAAAATGGATCAAAGCATATAATCACCTACAAGTGTATCAACATCGTCTCAGGAGAAGTTACAATAAGAAAGTTTTCCCTCGCTAGTTCAATGTGGGTGATCTCATCCTCAAGGAGAATCAGCATAATCAACAAGATCGAGACAAGAAAGGGAAGTTTGAGGCTAATTGGTTAGGTCCCTATGTCGTCACAGCAAAATATGGTTCTGGAGCATATAGGTTGGCTACACCTAAGGAGAGCCCCTTGAAGAGCCTATAAACATCATGCATCTGAAATGATTTTACACCTAAGTCGGCTGGCTACCCTATCCTACAGAAAACTACAAAATCCAAAAAAAAAATTAAAAATTAAAAAATTGTCAAAATACAAAAAAATCAAAAAAAAGTCAAAAATCCAAAAATAGTAAAGAGAAATCATTCGTCCTATGGTGAAAACCACCCCTAGTGGTGCCTTGGATAAGTATGGTTGGTGAAAATCTGGCAGCAGGCTCCATTCGTAGAGGGCTTAATCATTATCTACCTTGTATCCTAGTTACTTCTTGCTTCCATCCATCCTACCTACATACCCGATCCTAACATCCAATCATATCTTGTCATCTTATCATCATCCCGTCCTAGGTCACTTGGTACATTTTGATTGAGCATCGAATGATTTAAATCTGCTATCCATAATTATGAGCTTTTAATCCTAATTTGAGCTTCTATCGTTTGTCTGTCCTTGTCGTTCATCGGTCTTGCGTCATCACCTAGGATCCGTCATCATGTCGGTCATCATTAGGTATCATCCTCCCATGTCATCAATAATGAATCCAACTGCACACACCTTCGTGTGGCCACAGTCTTCCTCGTTGGTCATCCTCCTTACTTTTCCAGTATCTGGAATAGTACAGTCGACAACTTGATGTCGATTTTCCCATGGGGCTTCCCTCCATTTTATTGCATCAGTCCTCCGTCCTTCATCGTCAATCTTTTTTCGAACTACATTGCCCATGCGCTTTCACGTAGGCAAGGTTGATCGTTTGATCTGCCCCCGAGGCTCTTGTCTGTCCTTGTCGTTCATCATCAGTCTCCATTGTCCTCTTCCCGCTTTTATCCATGGTCTTTTATCGAACTACGAGGGCTCTACGCTTTCACGTAGGCAAGGCTAATCTTTGATCAACCCTCGAGCCCCTAGGTCTTTAGGGTGTTTCTGTCTTGTAACTTGTGTCATGCCATCAAGTATTCCCCTATTTAGCTAGTTCTTAACAAACGAGATCCACTAATATCGAGAAATCCAATCAGTCTTGAGTATCCTACGTCATGTTGATCATTTAGTTTAGTTTCCATCTTTGGTCTCAACAGGATGCATCCTTCCTAACAGACCTCATCAATTCCATCCACCCTCTTGATCATGTGGCAAAGGATGTTTGAAATTGATTGCGATCTTTGGATGCTTTTGGATTTTGTTTATCATTTGAGCTCTCTAATACGCCTCGTCATGGTCGCCTTGATTCATCATATCATGGTGTGTTGTGACTGGTAAACATAGGGGCATATCTTGATGTTTTGATTATTGGTGTCTTCTTGGTTGTCCTGCCTAGTACCCACCAAGATCCCTGTGGTCTTGTGTTACGTCGAGGCATCCTTTGTGCTTGTGGTTAGCCCAATACCTGGCCTGACCAAAGTCATCGAGACTTTGGGGTGTTGGGGTAGCCTCCTTGTGTGTTGACTTTGTTTCACGCATTAGACGCTAAGTCGTCTTGGTCGTTCATACCCTGGTGTATTGTGTCTTGTGCTATAGAAAAGATTAGTGCTCTCAAAAATGGAAAACCACACTAGGATTGCATTTCATCTCTCCTTTCGTTGCATTGCATTAACCTTTATCCCTCCCTTTCCCTAACCTATGATTTGTGATTTTGGTTGTGCAAACATTCATCCCCTCATCTCCTTTTCTTCTCAGGATCCCTATGGTTCTGGTAGGTGCAGTATCACACCCATCATATTTTAGTACTTGGCGGGATGTCTCCATCATGTCGACCACATAAGCTAAAGCCAACATGATACACAAATAAAGGATGCCTATTAATGATGTGTGATCCATTGTCACACCCATCACCCTTCATTTTATCATGATTACAGGGTAAAAGTATTTGCCATTCATGCTCAGATATTAATGTTTGTAAGGAATTTAATTACATCCATCATTCATGTAGGCTGCATTATCATCTAGCTTTGCATTTCTCATTATCATAGTCATTTTTAAGTTGTTTAGATTAATCTTAATTGGTTATTCTAAGCATCTTAGATTCCCTTGCATTATCATCTTAAGTTGTTTAGGTTAATATAGATCTGTTAGTCTAAGCATCTTAAGTTCATTTTCATTATCATTTTAAGTTGTTTGGATTAACCTTAATTGGTTATTCTAAGCATCTTAAGATTCATGACATTATCATTTCATTGCATTAATCCATTTACATTGCACTAAGAATCCTAATCCATCTCGTTACATTGCATATTTATTTTCATTCATCCATAATATCGGTCACATATACATACATACATTTTGCATTCATAAATTACAAATCAATAATGTACACATACATATATCGCCACCTACATCACAAAGCATTAGTCCAATCATCATATCTCATCCATCACATCCTGCATCACAAATGTTAGGCATAATGCATTTCATATATGTCATCAAAATTAACATAAACATAAATCATCATATATACATATGCATACCATAATCATCTGCATGTCATAATGAATCCCACCCACACACACATCCATAAATAAACATTCATCACATAATAATACATGGTGTCAAAATGGTCATCGTATATCATATAAATATCAAAATATAATTTCCATAATAATGTCCATCATAAATGCATCAATACATAATAATCATCCAATAAAATACAGGTACAAGGCTAAGTTGTGTTGTGGAATCCGTGGCCTCTGTACCTGTCCCCTGCCCATCCACCCTACACCTATCAAAAGTCAAGATCCCATCACCTATGTCACCTTTATCCGGAGCTGCCCGCATATGATCTCGGTGGTGAATCTGGCACTAGCGCCCTACGCGAGGGAGTATCTCAATAGCTACTATACCCTCGAGTGTGTGTCCCTACTGACTGGGACGTTGCTGGCATCTGAGGCACCACTCAGACGTAGGAAGGTACCCGTTGTGCAATATCTGGAACTGCCATAAAATAAGCCGCCATATAGTAGCTAGCCTCCCTCATGTACTCATCTCTCTTTGCTGCCTGATACCTGGATGTATCCCACTCTGTCTTGTACCTGTCCTGAAATCCAAATAGGGATCTCCTCTCTTGCGCCCAGGCATCTTGAGCCAACTGCAACTGATCAATCTTCGCCCACATCCTGGACATCTGATCTCTTGCTGTATCCCTCTCCTCCTGCAAGGCCCGTTCCCATGCCTCTGCTGCATCCCTCTCCATCTGCAATGTCTGCACTTGTATCCCTGTCTCACCTCCCTCACCCTGTGCCTACGTTGCATCTCTCTCCCTCTACAATGCCTGTATTTGTGCCTCTACTGTATCCCTCTCACCCTAGAGAGCCTGCACTTGTGCCTGTGTTGCATCTCTCTCTCTGCATAGTCTACAACTGGGCCTTCGTTGTCTTTGCTCTCTCTAGTACCAGCCCTGCATCCTCGACTGCCTCCTTTGTAACCTCTACTTTGTCTTGAATCTCATCTCGCTCCCTCCTCAACTCAATCCTCTCTATCAGTAGACCTGTGACATGCCTCCTCAGATCCTCCATATCTCTCTTCGTCTCCTGCAAGGCCTGTGTTGATACCTGGTCCACCAATCCTCCATGCTCCCTTTGTCCCTCTGCCT
>VDFB02281203.1:0-61155 GCA_007258455.2 Sequoia sempervirens
GATATATTTCTGATTATGAGTTATCAAATTTGAAGTAATGCTTTGAGTTTGAATGATGTGTAATGCAACGTAACCAACAATATGAATATAAACTACACAAATTTATTAAACTTAGAATCTTGCCACTTGGGTTCTCTTTTTAAATTCTATATTACCTCCGTGAACGTTCTATCAAATCTACTGGCACTCAGAGGTGTTTCCTTGAAACCTCCAACAGTACCCTGTTCAACATCCAAAATCACATATTAAAATACCATTCGTAGAACAATGCTATTAACACATGTAATAAATTTATAATTGTTTACTAACTTTACATACCCCAATCGAGCAGGGTGTGCACGTAAGAAAAATAAGTAGGTGGATGATTGGTGTATCCAGTCTCTACACTATGACCGTGCAATTTTATTAAAATAGTAAAACTAAATTAGTTAATCTTGCATTTCACAATCGAAATTTAATAAATTAAATTCAATGAACATGCTGAATTTTACCTGAGTGTCAATGCCATATGCATCATGCAAAATGTCAGCCGTACTCTCCATCCTCGTAGATGCATACGGATTAGGCTGTGTAGTAGCATATGGATCCTGCGTAGCACCCTCCTGAGTGCCGGTAGGGTCATACAAAAAAGTCGCCCCAAAAGATTGACACACATGGGTTCGAAGGCCACCACTTGAAGACTCCCTGGATGGCGTTATACAATAGGGCTAGTGTGATGGATGACACTCCTGGTCAGAGTTGTGATCGCCTACAATGTCTCTATCTTGGCACTCTCCTTTGCAATGTCAAGCATCACAATCTACTCACAAGGCGGCCTAGTGAGAGGTCATCTCCCTTGCCACGTAGGATCCGACTGTGCACCGGGCCTATCCTGAGCTGACCCCTCACCTCTCCCCTATAACTCCCTCATATCAAAATAATTTGGGATTTGGTTCAATACAAACTCATTGTATAGTTTCCTAAGAAAATATTGGGGGACTTCACAATTATTGCACAGTGGGTAATCAAAGACCATATACAATCTTTCATAAAAATGGTTCTTAATCTCTTGGTGGTGGCACCAATGAATAGGAAACCTCTTTGCATTGAGGGTAAGATTTTGATTTGTTTTAGGGTCAGTGAATAGAGAGCACAAATCACCTTTAGTAATTTTTAAATCTTTTACTTGTTTATATGATAATTTGTCTGCATAATATGCCCTGGATGTCTACCTCCTATCTTGCCATCCAGATATTTGTTGGGTGATTGCATCTACATTTTTTAACATGTCTTTCAATGAATTTTCTAGAAGCATTCTTTATGTGGTTGAAGCTTTTGGATCACTCAACCTACTCTTAAGATCCTCAAGTTGTTTTCTATTGTTCTCAATTTCACTCAAATTTTCTTGAGTGTCAGGAGGGAATTGAGAGAATGGTGGGGGAGGTTGATTTTGTTGAGGATTTTGCTGTTGAGGACTTACCTCCCACATCTCTTCGTTGTTGTGGTGCCATATTTGCAAACAAAATCCAACTGTTCTTGACGAAATTTACATAAATCCTTCCTCCTAGAACGCGAGTGCGAAAGTGAGGATTTTTGGCCGCGGGCAGAGTTGAGAAATAGTAAAGAGTAAATGATACACATTTGACATTTTTTTTTCTTTTAAAATCACATAATTCACTCACGTTATAACGTGAGCATGTTATGTCTTTCCAATTTTTTTCCCATTTGGCCGCAAAAGTGCGACCAACTTCATGCACCCCCCTAGAAATCCTTTATGAAGGAGATGAAAAAGTCAAACAAGCGAAGTTGTAGAATTTGAAGGCACAATTTGAGACCTTGCATATGTCTGAAGATGAAACAATCAAAATCTACATTCAGAGAGTTGATGAGTTGGTGAGCGCAATGAGAGGTCTTGGTGCACAAGTCAAAGAATCTAAAGTGGTAAAGAAGGTTTTTAGATTTCTTCCTGATTCTTATAGTGAAATGGTATCTGCTATTGATGAAATTGTAAATCTTTATTCTTATTCTAGAGATTAGATGATTAGTACACTAACTTCTTTTGAAATGAGGAAAAAGGGTTTGGAAAATGGTATAGACATAGAGACTCCTTTCAAAGATGGAGTATTAGAAAATGTTTGAGATTTAGATAAGGACGATCTTGATGATGTGGAAGCTAATTTTGTAAGAAGAATGAAGAAGAGCATCGGTAAGTACAAAGGTAAATTACCTTTCAAATGTTTTAGCTATGGTGATATAGGTCATTATGCTTCTAGATGTCTGAAAAGAGCTGTAAATAATAAGAGTAAGGAAATAAAGGAAATATGATTGAGAAAAATATTATGTTAGAGAAGATGCTAGTATTTCTGATGATGAATCTGATTATGGAGACTTTGATGAGAATGAATGCTTGTTCCTGGCTACAAAAGAAGAACCTAGTTCTACTAACTTTGAAAGTTGTGTGAACTTATGTATTTCAGGGAAGAAGGATAAGGTTGCAGATACTCTGGTGTCTAATTTTCATGTTAAAGAGGATAAGAATTACTGAGTTGTTGATAGTGGCTACTCTAATCACATGACTGGAGATAAGAGTAAGTTTGTTAAACTTGAAAAATATGATGGAGGACTAGTTAAATTTGGAGATGATTCAGGAGCTAAGATTTGTGGAATAGGTTCAATTAGTTTTGATGGCAATCATAACATTGAAAATGTTTAGTATGTTAAGGGTTTTAGGCATTACCTTTTGAGTGTTGTACAAATGTGTAGCAAGGGATATAATCTTGTGTTTAAGGATGAAACATGTGAGATCAGAAAAGGGCCTAGAACTATGATTGCTGCTTGTAAGAGAATAGATGGAAACATTTATAGGCTTAAGGGTCCTGATGGTCATTGCTTTATGTCACAAATTAGTGATAGTTGGTTATGGAATTGAAGGATGTGTCAAATGAATTTTGATAATTTGGTGAGAATTAGTTTAGTTCATGCAATGAGAGACCTTCCTAGAATCATAAAACCTATCAATGCTATTTGGAGGGATCACCAGTTTGGAAAAAAAGGAGTACTTTTAAGGGAAAGGAACAATTTGCTACTAGACTATTGGAATTAATTCATATAGATATTCGTGGTCCTACAAGAGTGATAAATCTACAAGCTAATAGGAATTTTATGCTTTTGATTGATGATTATTCTAGAATGACATGGGTTACTTTTCTTAGGGAAAATTTTGATGCACTAGATAAATTCAAGGCATATAAATCTATGGTTGAGAATGAAATGGATCTAAAAATAAAAATTTTGAGGTATGATAGAGGTGGTTAATTCACCTCCAATGATTTCAACATGTTTTGTGATGTTCATGGAATAAAAATGCATTTATTTGCACCTAGAAGTCCTCAATAGAATGGAGTGTTTAAGAGGAAAAAATAGATGATTCAAGAAGCTGCTAGGACTATGATGAAAGAGGAAAATCTACTAGAATTCTACTGGAGAGAAGCAATTCATATTATTGTTTACATACTTAATAGAGTGCAAGCAAAAGCTAACAACACAAATACTCTTTATGAGTTGAAGGATTCCTACTATGAAGTACTTTAGAGTATTTGGAAGCAAATTCCATATCAAGAGAGAAGAAAACTTAGGAAAGTTTGATGCAAGGTTTGATGAATGTATCTTCCTTGGATATTCTACTAAAAGCAAAGCTTACAGATGTTACAATAAAAGGCTAAGAAAGATAGTTGAAAATGCAAATGTTAAGGTTGATGAAAACTTGCAGAATGTGGATGGATATGTGTCAAATGAACCTGATTACAAAGAATTAGGAGAAGAAAAATTTGATGAAGAATAATTGTAGAATGAAGAGGAAGAAGCTTTGGAGAAGACCCCTAAGACCCCTAAATATATGCAAAAGAATATTTTTGAAGAAAAAATCATTGGAGACAAAAGGAAAGGTGTATTGACAAGAAGCAAAGCTACCAAAGTTGAGGTAAATCTGTGTTTACTTTCTAAAGTTGAACCTAAAATGGTAAGTGAAGCTTGCAAGGATGAACAGTGGATGAAGACAATGAAAGAAGAATTTATGCAAATTGAGAAAAATCAGACTTGGGAATTGGTTCCTAGACCGACAAACAAGAATATAATTGGAACTAAGTGGGTGTTTAGAAATAAGCTGAATGAGAATGGAGAAATGGTGAGGAATAAGGAAAGACTTGTGTGTAAGGGTTACATGGGGAAGGAATAGACTTTGAGGATACATTTTTTTTGCAAGATGGTGTGTCCCTTGGTCTTCCTTTTCCAATGTGACGCTTGGGTTTGTGACATGGCTTAACCACTTCCTATGGATCCCACATAAATCTAGTGATTGTGTCGGGCATTGACAGGTCTATCTTTTGGTGCAACAAAAACCACCAATGTAACAATTGGTATCAGAGTTGAGGTCATAGGTTCAAACCCCTCACTTGTGTTGGGGGTATTGTTGCAAGATGGTGTGTCCCTTGGTCTTCCTTGTACATCAGGTCACTTGGGTTTGTGACATGGCTTAACCGACTCCTCTGGATCTTACATAAATCTAGTGGTTGTATCGGGCATTAAAAGGTTGATCTTTTGGTGCCACGACAACCACCAATGTAACAATTTTCTCCTGTGGCTAGGATGAAAGCTATTAGAATGTTTTTGGCATTTGCAACATACAAGGACTTTAAAGTTTATCAGATGGATGTTAAGTTTGTGTTTCTGAATGGTGAATTGGAAGAAGTTTACATGGAACAACTAGAAGGATTTCAGTTATCAGATCAAATAGATATGGTATGTAAATTGAAGAAGGAACTATATGGGTTGATACAACAAGGATATTGTATGGGCACCACAAATAGTAATCTCTATTTCAAAATTGAGAAAGACAAGATCTTGATAGTGGTTGTATATTTGGATGATATTATCCTTGGTGGAAATGAACCTATGTGTAAGAAATTTGTTGGAGAGATGCATAAAGAGTGTGAAATCTCAATGTTTGGGGAGATGAATTTCTCCCCTGGGCTAAAAATTAATCCAATAGATAAAGAGATTTTCATTTCAGAGTCTAAGTATGTCAAAGAGATGTTAAAGAAGTTTTGAATGGATGACTCCAAACTAGTATGCACTCCTATGATGACTGGTTGTAAATTGAGAAAATATGATAATTCACCTAAGGCTAATCAAAGCAGATATATATCTACGCTTGGTGGACTGATATATCTAATTGCTACTGGATCAGATATCATGCATGCAATTTGTCTTGTGGCTATATTTCAAGAAGATCCTAAAGAAACACATGTTGCAACAACAAAGAGGATATTCAAATATTTAAGAGGCACTCCGGATTATGGATTATGGTATCCTAAGGATATTGATTTCACATTAAGTGCTTATACGAATGCAGATTGGGTTGGTTGTGTTGATGACAGGAAAATTACAAGTTGTGGTGTATTCTTTCTTGGATGTAGATTGGTGTCATGGTTGAATAAGAAGCAAGATTTAGTTTATTTATCTACTGTAGAGGCTGTGTATTGAAACAACAATATGTTGTACACTAGTGTTGTGGATGAGACATACATTGAAGGATATTAGACTTGTATATGAAAAGCCTATATCTATCTTTTGTGATAATACAAGTCCAATTAACATTTGAAAGAATCTAGTGATGCATTCAAGGACAAAGCATACATCTATTAGGTGTCACTTTTTGAGAGAGAAAGTTATGGAGAATGAGGCGAAACTTGAGTATGTACCTACAAAGGATCTAATTTTTGACATCTTTACTAAGGCTCTTCCTAAGGATACTTTTGAGTATCTTCGGGATATGTTGTGGGTTATTACCCCTCCTTCATTGAACTAGATACATATGGAGATGCATTATTCTAGTAGACCTATGGATATATCTCTTGTTCTAGACTAATGTTGGTGGGTACCTCTTAGGGGGAGTAGGTGGTGTCATGTGTTGTCATTGAGTTGCTGATTTGATTGGGTATTCTCCTAAGGGAGAGTATTTAGAGAAGGTATGTTGGTTCAGTGTCAAAGGGGGAGATTAGTGTAAAAACAAATCCTTTTCCATTGATTTCAAAGGGAGAGAAAGTATCATGTGAAAAAGTGTAAGGTATAAATGGAGAAAGTTGTGCATATTGTCAAATCATTTTGGGGGAGAAATTAAAGTGTGTTCAGAGTTGTATTGTCTATGATGGTATTTCACATCATGTGTTGACATCAATAAAAAAAGGGGGATATTTTTGCAAGTATGAAGGTGTTGTCATTGATATCAACATGATTTCTACTGACCAGTATTGCCATTGATGTCAACTGTGTGTTAAGGAAGTTGTTGCATGATGAAAATTTTGAGGATACTGAGAAAATTGTGGAAAAGAGGAAAACTAGTTATTGCAGGTTGTGGATGTGTAGTTAAGATATTGAGGAAATCTTTGGAGTACATAGAGCTATCTTTTCGTGCAGTTTTTGGAGATGAGTTGGAATGAAGTAATGAGCTGAGATGACATCTCTAGTACTTAATTTGCAAGTGCTTTTGAGAAAAATTGATAAACAGAGAAAATACTATTGTGCAAGTGATTAGAGTGTGCTTTGGATCATTCTCCATGTTTCTTTTGCATTGATGCTATGCTTGTGTGGATTTGGTATGTTGCTCAAGGTTTTCAAAGGTTTATATATTCATAATTTTGGGTTTTGGATTGTTGGTGAAAGGAAGTTGTGTTTACCAGTATGTGAACTAGCTTTGTAGTGTTATACAAAGGTTTTGGGGAGAAATGTATTTGCTGCACATTTCTCCATAGTTTCTTTTTAGGACTTGTGGTTTTGAAGGAGATTTAATGTTGTTCTCTTTTTTGTGTTAAGAGGATTCATGGTTAGGTGTATTAGAAGATTCAAAAGTGTGTACTTAATGTCTAATGTATTTTCACAAGTAATGACTGACCTAGTGTCTACACTACATTCATAAATGTTCAAGTAGTAATGGATGCATAGCGTGGCATGTGAGACTTAATTTTGGGTCTCAATTAAGTGTTGTTTTGGTCCCCTTTCATTCCTATCCATTACGAGAATGTTTAGGTTTTGGCCTAATTTGAATTTGTAAATATAACAGATAGAATTTTGACCTTGGAGAAGATGCTTGAGGTTGAGGTTGATATAAATAAGAGTGGAGTTGTGAGTTGAGAGAGAAAGAAGAGAGAAGTAAGATAGATGCCAGATCAAAGTGATGTGAATTTTAGTAGAGCAGTGTGAGCTTCAAAGTATTGGATTCCTCAATGCAGTGAGCCAAAGGTGTCCAAAATATTTCATGCTAGAGTGTGAAAGTGTTGGAGCATTCTGGTGGATTCATTGTTGCGTTGATAAAGTGCTCTCTGTGTAACATTTCTCTTCTATCTTCTTATTCTTTCTATGGTAGTGAGCCCTAGCTATGAGCCTTTTTGGACAGTGTGTCCTATTCTAGAAGTGATCCCTTTTGTACCGATTTTGCAATTACTTATATTGTGAGCTAATCCTCACCGTGATTTTTCCCTCATTGGGTTTTCCACGTAAATTTGGTGTTCTCTTGTGTATGGTGTTTCTATTATAGTTTCTATTATTTTCATTTCAGGATTAATCACATTAACAAAATAAGGGTTTATTGAACACATGTGGATCTGAATACTATTGAGGTTTTTTGATGTTTTGATTAGATACAACTGATTCACCCCCCTCTCAATTGTCTTTTCCATTCAACAAAGCAAACATCATTTTTCAATAGACAAGTGAAGGGAAGAGTGTGATGAAAAATTGAGATATAAATCTATGAATTTCATGAATTTTCCCTCACAAAATTTGTAATTCAAAAAATTTTCTAGGTGGAGGCATGTTAACAATTGCATCAATTTTTTTTGTATCGACTTTGATTCCATGATGAGAAAATTTGAATCCCAAAAGTCTTCCCGCATCCACACCAAAGACACACTTAAGAGGATTAAGCCTCATCTTATAGAGTCAAAGTCTTTCAAAGATGAGATGAAGATTTCCTATGCGATCCTGACAAATTATGGACTTTGCCAAGATATCATCGAAATAGCCTTCTAGGATTTTGTCAATGAAGTCATGAAAGATTAAGGTCGTTGCTTGTTGGTAAGTCACACCTGCATTCTTTAACCCAAAAATCATGACCACATAATAAAAGGTACCCCAAGGGGTAGTTAAGGTTGTCTTATACTGATCTTCTAGGTTAATACAAATCTAGTTATAGCTTGAGAAGCCATCCATGAAGGACAAGGAATGGCTTGTAATCGAGTCTACAATCATATCAATATTATGCAATGGAAAATCATCTTTAAGAGAAGCCTTATTGAGGTCACAAAATTCAATGCATATACGAATACATCCATTAGGTTTGCTAATAGAAACAATATTTGAAATCCAAGGCAAGTAGTCGATCAGACAAATAAAGCCTTCGTTTAATAGCTTCTATATTGTAGTCTTAATGAACAAGGCAACCTTGGGATTAATCTTTTATATCTTTGCTTGAAAAGCTTGGCATTGGTACACAGGATAATGTTATGAATGCCTATAGATTCATCAATATCGAGCATGTCCTCATATGACCAAAGAAAGATATCATGATGATAATGTAAAAGGTCAGAGTGCTCCTTAGTTGCTTTAGAAGAAAGGCATTTTTTGATCTTAATCACCATTTTAAGGGATTGAGGATCCATGAAAGCTTCAAAACTATCTCCCTTAATTAGAGGACTAGGTCTTTAGGATGAGGTAATGGGAAACCATCATCAACGTTAGATAGAGGAGCCTCCTCATCCATGTTCAAAATAGATTCCCCAAAGTATGCTTGTGTATTTGTAGGTTCCTAGTCCCATCTTAGTAAAAGGAAGATGGGACTAGGCACCTAGGAATTCTTCCAATGATTCTTCCAAGGAAATGGCATCTAGAGGAACTTCATCAGATTCTATTTTATCCTCTATCAATTCAAGATGAACTAAGTTGAGAGGTTCAACTGAAATCATGTTAACACTTCACCATTGATTTTGTCTAGATTGTTAAATAGAGCATCCTAGTCCCAAGTTACACTTGTGAGGCTTAAATTGGATAGGGACCTAAATTCCTTGTTCGATACGCCCAAGACCTTTATGTCCGTAACCATACTTAGAAACAAGCCTATATCCAGGGCCATAACACATTTGGAAAGCCTCAGAAGCAGGTGGTTCCAAGTAGAGAGTGTCATTCCACCAATGACTACCAAATGTGTTAATGAGACCACAACCATCCTTCTCATTGGAATTGCAAACTTTAACCTCCCCAGCAGAACTTCGATAATCCTTGTTAACAGGGAAACAACTAGGATCCTAGGTAGGATCACAACTTTTCTTCTTAGAAAGAGGTTGATCAACTTTCTTAGCAGAGGTATTTGAAGTTATTGGAAGATTGAGGTGGATGAGATTCACTTTATATTCTCCAATGAAGAATTTAGAGAATTCTAAGGTAACCCAATCATCACCAAGAAGTGCATTTGACTCAGAGGAATAAGTAGATAGGGAAGACTTAGGAATTTTTGCTTTAGGTTGTTCCTCTTTTGGGACAATCACTTTGGGGATGATCTCTACAAATGACATTGCCAAATAGCATGTCAACACATCAGAGGTTAGCAATCGAATACAATTCTTAAGAGTGGAGGCAATCGAGGCTCGACTAGCAATCGTCGACTCACAACTTAGGTGGACTGCTTCAGGGCCAACTTTAATTGTAACCACTTGATTATTGGCTACAAACTTTAAGGAATGATGCAGAGTATCATTCATGGCTCCCGTAGTATGAATCCAAGGTCTTCCCAGAAGAATATTGTAAGGTAAGGGACCATGCATCACATACACTAAAGTGTGTAAGGTAATAGGTCCCAGCTGTAAGGGAAAGATTATCGTTCCTAGGGCTTGTTGACCAACATTATCAAATCCATGAATGTATAGAGTAGTTAAGGAGGAAGAATCAACATTAATCTTAGGTAACAGATCCATACCACAAACATTGAGAGCTAAACCATTTTCAATGAGGGTACATTTGATACCAATGTTATTAACATTGACTATGATCATTAGAGGATTCACTTGTTTCTTTACATTCGGGGGTGAAAGTTCCTATGGATATAACATAATATTTGGTGAATTTGTAGGAATATGAGCCATCAAGGAATTAACATCTACCAACCTAGTAGAGGTAAGAAAGATGATCTTTTACAAGGATTCCTAAATCATACCTTGGTAAGCTAGAGAAGTTTGAAGCAAATCTCAAAGTGAGACTTAGCTATACTAACACGAAGTTGCTTGACAAGATCATAGTCTCTAGGTGCTTTAGTTGCAGGTTTAGGTGTTGAAGGAAGAATTGGTTGAGAAGGTGGTAACAAAGTAGGAACTTGAGTTTATTGAGGTGTAGGAACAAAAGGTTGTTGATTCAAGTTCAGTTGATTTCTTCTAGTATTATATGTGTGCGCTATGATATTATAAGAAGTAGAGTTTGTAGCTCATACAAACCTTGTATACAAATCTTCCGAGTCATCATAATATGGGACCCCACAAATAGAATGAATATTGTGAGGAGAAGTTGTTAGTGCTATTTCTAGTTTTCTCATTGCCTAATTGTGTACTCTGGTTTTTCATGTCAAGACTTTAGCTATGGGGTGTCTTTGATTTTAGCACGTGGGTTAAATGGGCTCCCACAAGGGTTGAGCCCAGCGTGCTAGTTTTCATCTCTTCGGTTGGGCGGCCTGTGTTAGGGTTTTTCCTAGTTTTTCTCTTCCCCATTTTTTGGTTTTTTTTAGTTCGGTTCCCCTTTCCCTTTTGCTTGCCTTGGTTTTTCTTTCAGACAGGGGTGGAACGGATGCTTGAATGGAACTAGAACTTCTCCAATTTTGAGGTTCTAGTTCCTATTCATGCATCTGTCCCGGTCCTGATTCCGCGTGTTTGGCGTTCCTTTTTCGTTCTACCCTATGACGGTCACTGGTTGTTTTCCTCTCCATCTCTTTGCTTGCCTTTTGTTTTGTTTCCTTTGGCGAGTGCAGGATCAGAGTGGGAATCATTTTTGAACCTTTTTCAAGTTTCCTGTCTCAGGTTTTGTCCCGCTCAGGCCTCGCGGCTTCTCTATCTCGTGTCAGTTCTGGCTCCGCCTCCATGGTCTTTTGCGGAGGTGGGAGCGGGATGGTTTTCGGTCCCGGTCCCTTTTGTTCCTTTTGTTCCCTGTCTCTTTCCTAGTAGCTCCGACCTTGTTTGGTTCCCTTTCCGTTTGCCTTTTTGATTCATTTACTTGACCGTTCGATTTATTCTAACTTAAGTGGTTCCCCTTAGCCCCATTTTTCCATTTGTTACTGGCCCCTAGCTACCATTTTTACCGGCCCCACGCTGTTTTTGCTGAGACCTTTGGTGCTTAGGATAACCTCTCGGTGATCCCCGTGTTGTCTCCCTGAGGTATCTTTTTTGTCAGCCTGTGTTGGTTGAGGTCGGGGAGATGTTTCCCCGATTTCTTTGTGTTTTGCCGATGGACTTTTCCCTTCGATGTGTTGGCGTCCGCCCGAGGTGAGGTCTTAGCGAGTTCTATCTTGTTTCCCCGACTTGTGTACTCTGGGATCCCATCGGTGTAAGTTTTGATCTGCGGTGGGAGGTCTTGGTGAATATGATTTGTTACACCGACCGAAAACATAAAGGATAATCTCTTCGGCAGGAGTCTGGGCTCTTAGTGTAACATCTCGACAGTGTCATCTTGTTACGCCGATCGGTGGTGAAGGATTTATTGTTTCGATGAGACTCTTATTTTGGTATGTGGTCATGGTGATGGGGTCGAGTCTTGCCGACAGTGGTTCCATATGTGGCTTTCGGTGAGAGTCCAATTTTCTCTTGGCGAACAAGTGTTTAAAGGTTTTCGGCGATGCAATGTGATATCTACAAAGGGTCTCCCCGAGACAAATAAGCTATAGCGAAAAAGTGAATACAAGGGTGCATCAGTAAGAAACGTCAAATGTCTTAGTGGCTTACATTTGGCAAGTGAGTTCGTCGGAGGGAGAAGTTCTATGTCATAGCGACTTGAAGTGATGCATTTCAATGAAGCTTGGTGAAGTCTTTGTGATGTATCACCGATGGTAGGTGACTATAGTGACTGTGAACAAGTGAAAGGATTGCTTCGGTGAGAGATGTGCCCTCGTCTTGGCAAATGGATAGTACATAAAAGTGATACATTTCGATGAGGCATTTTGATTATGTATGATGTCTCCCTGACATCTTTTTGTCTTGCCGATTGTGGAGGCCTTTTTCAACGGTTTGACGAAGATTTTAAAAGACAACCGTCTGATCTCAGTCGATCGACGGCCGAGATTCAAACACGCATGTTTCAGGGTTTCTGTTATGTTCGTGCACGAAAGCTTGGAGCATTCATGGTGGCAGATGAGAGGGTCACTGGATCCACTGAACCAGCATTCATGGTGACGGCTCTAGGACAAGGACGGTATGGCTAGAGTATGGGCGCCCAGATTCTGCGGTGGATTTGACATTGATTGCCTGGCTTCATTCGTGCGGGAATGTCTTTCCTGCAACAACCCAACCTATTACATTTATGTGACCAGTGGGGCAGTTGGAATTTTTTGACTTGGCCTGCGAGCTGTTCGAGGGTTTGTCCCAGTTAGTTGATGATGTGTAATCTCATCTGGCCGGTTGCTTGTTGCTTCTCCTGTTCCTATAAAGGACAATTTCATGGCCAGATGTAAGGGTTCCGAATTGGGGTGTTATGTTCTATATTTTTCTGAGTTTGTGTATCAGTCTTGGGGTAGGCTAGCGTTTAGTCTTGATTCAATGTGGAGTCTGTAAGCTGTAATTTCAAATTTGTCTGAAAATACAATCAGTTTGAGTAATGAAAACATGAAGACGCTTGTCTCTCATGCATGTTATCAGACTGTCTCCTTATTTGTGTGCTTTTAATCATTTGAATGAATGCATAAGGTGTCTTTGTTTATCTTCTCATACTTGATGAGACTGTGTTGTTTATTGATAGGTCTGCTTCAAGGAGGCAGTTAAATCCTTTGAACAGATAGCAGTGATTATTTGTTTGCAGGTAGGATTTGGTAAGAAGATTATGGTTGCTATAGGAACTGGATTGTCAGTGTAAGGAACTGATAGTTGATGTAAGGCATCAACAAAACAAGATCCACTGATTGAGGTCTATTTGTAGGTAATTTTCCCCTTTTTTGTTTGACTCTGTGGCCCAAAACTAGGCATTGATCTGTCCTGCAGTCTGTTCCTCTCAGAAAACCTTTCAAAATTATTGAATATCTTTTGTTTAATATCTTGCCCTACCTCCTGGTTGCTTCAAGGTTGAGCGACTAAGAATCTAGCCCCATTTGAGGTCCTCAACACTTGACATAAGGAGTTATTTGCTATAATAAGCAATGTCTGGTCTTCTTTGAGGCATTGTGTGGGTATACCTGCCCTGGTTCTACAGAGCCTAAAGTGCAAAAGATCTTTTGATCTTGTCAGTTGGTCCAGGTCCTCTGAGCTGCCCTTGATTGGAGTTGGCTACTCCATAGGTAGAATAGGAGTCCAACCTAGTTTGCAAGAAAATCAACCAATAGAAAGGATAGCTAGAGTCAAGTAAACAATGGGTCTCTTACACCTCGATGAAGCCACAAAGACTACAATAATGTTCACCGACTCTTCAGCTGGCGAAGAAGAAGTGGATGTTTGTGAAGAAGTTTTTTTGGAAGATCTATAGATAGAGGAGGATGCTTCTAAGAAGTCATCTAGAGCATCGCCCAACATATCAAATCCTTCCTTAGAGAAAGCATTATCATAAACATTAAAACATTACAGAAAAATATCTGACATGTTTCATGTCAGGATCTCTAAAATGTAAGAGAAGGGGGATTCACTACTCATGACTCTCTTCATTCTCAATAGAATCCCAAGGAGTGAACTGCCCTAAACTACCTCAAGCTTTACTGAATGAAGATATTGAAAAGAATGTCATAATAAGGATAATATTCAAATAGACTGCTTCAGAATCTGAGAGAGTAGGGTTTTAAGATCTCTACCACAAAAGGAAGATCCCCTAGCCAAAGGACTACAACACGATATCAGGATGCCAACATGGTGCACTGGAGTCCAAGGGATGCACTGGAATCCAAGGAAAATAGAGAACCAAAACCTTGAACAACAATAATTGGACCGTACTAATGTACTTAGACCTGAGGTCTGTTTGACAAAGTAGATAAACAAAACGTAGGAAATTCCAAAAAAAAATGAGAGAGAGCTAAGGATGAACTTACAAATGATTGTGCATTTGAAACCTTTTGCTAAGCTTGACCCCAACAACCTACACACAATACGAATGAGGAAAAATTTTGGCGCTATTTCGAGGCTTGCCACAGTAAAATCCCCGCTTTGGCATTCCCACCTCCATAGATAGCCAAATAGATAGGAAAATTTGACAAAGTGAACAAATAAGGAGTGGTAAAAGCAATTCCTGCTCGAGAAGAACCCATACCACCAAGTAGAAAAGTGAACAAAGTAATATATTTGCAAATAGATAAGAACAAGAGAGCATTACCAATAGTCCTCGACCCCCTCTTGAATGCATGGATACATTATTGAATGCTTCCAACAAATATTTAGCTATTGGGGGGACCTCAGTATAGTAGAGCTTCATTGTAGAAGCAAGATCAAAAAAGAAAGAGCTAGAGAATGTAGCAAGATCAAAAGATTCAAGTCTCAGAATGAGAAGGAACCCCCAAATTGAGAGTAAAGGAAGAGTTTTTTGGCTGCAAGAGGTGAGAGAATCTATTGCACTTGGAGTTCTAACTGCAAGGACACGTGTCATGAGTGAGGATTCAAAGATTTTGCATTTCAAACTTAGAAAATTGCGTGGATGCTAGCGCGTTGTGCAGGCATCCAACACACCAATTTTTAGGAAATGCGGTGGTAGACTATTGTTGCTTCATCATTGGCCCTCGTGGAGTTGAAATCGCAAAATTTTGACCCATGAGGTTCTTATCATAAATGTTTCTAGGCGTAATAAATTTAAGGCCAAATGCATACAAATGTGAAATTGCCCCTCAGGTACAATTTTTGCATCATTACATTTAGTATGCCCTAAAAGCTAAATAAAATATATCTAAGATAAAATAAAATAATTCCAAAATTAGAGGAATATTCTTAGTAGATAGAGGATAAACAAGCAACAATAAAGGGAAACAAGTCTGTGAGGAAGAAGCCAAACCCAAATGGAGTAAAAAATTAGAAGGAACAAGAGGGAAGGAGTATTTTGTGAGAGGGTGTGGTAACATTAAGAGGGTTTTAGGAAAAAATGTCAACGTGGAGAAGTTGGACATAGGGTCTTTGAGTGTCCACAAATATAGGAACGTGACAAGAAAAGCACAACAAGAAATCACTTAGCACAAGAAAATGAAGAAAGTGTGGTATCACTAAAAGTTTAAGAGACAAAAGAAGATGAATCTCTCATTTTGAGGAGAGTGTTGGTGAAAATAGGTGGAGAAGAAGATGAACCATCTCAAAGAAGATATCTTTGTAAAAATTTATGATAGTCCAGAGGTAAGTGTTGCAAGGTAATTGTCGGTAGTGGTAGCATTGATAACCTAGTTTCTAAGAAAATAGTAGAAAAACTAGGTTTGAAAAGGAGAAACCATCCTAGACCTTATAAAGTTTCTTGGTTTCAAAAGGAACATGACTTGGTAGTGAATGTGTACTGTCTAGTTAGTTTCTAGATTAGATCCTATAAGGATGATGTTTAATTTTATGTCTTGTTAATGAATTTTGGTCATGTGTTGCTAGGAAGAACTTGGCAATTTGATAGGGAAGCCATCAATGATGGTAGAATAAATTTATACACCATTGTGAAAGATGGAAAAAAGTATGTATTGAGTTCTCTGAAGGAAAAGAAGAAGAAGGTAAAGGAAAGTAGTTATATAGTTTGTTTTAGTGCAAGAAAACAAGTAATGAAGGAGACAAGAGAGATTGAGAATAACTCAATGAAGGTTCCTACGAAGCAAATTATAATTGGGAATAGTAGAAATGGTATTGGATTTGTGCAACAACATAAAGAAAAGGAGAAGAACAAGAAGATTGAAGGAAATCAAAAGGGAAGTGAAGGATTAGAGAAGAAACATCCTAAGTCATAGTTCGAATATTTCAATTTTTCTCATGAAGGCCATGGATCAGATTTACAAAGTAGGATAGCGACTCATAACCTATGTCTTGAGGATGGAGAACATGAATAGAGGAGAGGAAATAGAAGAGTTCAAGTGGATAATGAAGATATTTTGATAAAGAACATAAATGAGATCACAATTCGAAACACATTCAAATGTTTTCACGAGTTTCCAATTCATGGAACATTTACTTACCCAAGGTGTTTGATGTGAGAGCATCCAAGTGTACATAAGTGATCATGCATCACCCAAAAAAAATTTAGTATTTTTTCTTCTAGTTCCATTTTAGTTTCTTTTGGTGTTGTTTGATAGATCTTTCTACTAGAAGGAATTCCATCAAATATTGAAGGCATTATTATGGAGAGCGAGTTGATGGGTTGTTATAATTGAAAATTTCCAAAATATAAGTATCTTGGAGGAAGTCATTTCATGTCAAAGAAGACTAAAGGAAAGTAATTAGAAAAATCCCTGATGTGAAGAAACCTTGACAAGTGCGAAGGTACCTATCAAGCTAATAGAGAACCTAATAACCCAATGACCAAATGAAATAGGTTCTAAGGATCCTAACAATTCCCAATACCCTGATAACCTTGACAAGTGTGGTTATACATCAGGATTTTGCGGAATCCTACACCCTCGATGACATATGTGATTAGGATCTCGAGAAATGTCATAACACTAATGCCCACAAGCAAATAATATATAGTGTCTAGGAAAATTTTGAATCCCAACAACGATGATCTAGAGATTGGATGAGAATGAGGGCTAGAGTTCCTAAGGAATCTTGATGCCCCAACAAAGGAAGCATCATAGGGACTAATGAATTTTTTAACTTCGATATAAAGAAAGTTAGAATTATTGTTGATAAAATAACTCCAACAATGCTTATGTGTTCATCAAAATTCCCCGTAACAATTGAAACGAGCCAAAAACCTAATGAAAGAGGGGACAAGACAAATGGGTGACGCATTATTCTATGGCACATAGTAGACCATTTAATTCCAACAGTTCAACTCCTCCATGATGGATATATAAGATCAATAATAGAATTGGGTTGGAGGGTTCATAAATCAAAGAAGTTGAGATAGCAAAATTGGGAAGAAGCATGTTGATTTGATTAGGGATTTGGGCATTGATTTGGGCTTATTTTGTTGTAGCTTTCTCTACTTTACTAAATTCATTACCAAATAGTTGTTTTGAATTAATATTTCCTGGAAATCTATTAAGATTATGAAATCAATGATTAGATAGTAATCCTAGGGCAACCTGAGTGCAATATATAATTGAAAGTTGAAATCTTATTATTTTTGTGTGAACATTTTTTTTATTGTAGTTGCATGGTAGGGAAATTTGACAAAATCCCCTTACCTTGACTAAATTATACACTAGTATGAATGTGGCCCTTCTCCAAAAACTCTTCTAACTATAAATGAAGCTCATTTAGTTCTTAGTCATATAGCATGGCACATGAGATATGTGTTAAGCTTCTTGAACAAGATCAATACATAAATCCACATCTTACTTCAACAACATATTGGGAACATTGTTGGACAAATTGCCAATGTCTCCCTTCGGATTCAAGACATGGACTAACCACCTCCCATGGATCCATTTATCTCTGGAATTTCTATCGAGCATTAATAGGTTGATCTTTTGGCACAATGACAAACGTGTTCCAACAAATGGTATTAGAGCTAGGTCGCGGGTTTGAATCCCCTCATGTGATGCTGGGGGGGATTGTTGGACTAATCACCAGCGTCTCCCTTCAAATTTAGGAGATGGACTAACTACCTCCCATGGATCTATTTATCTTTGACATTTGTATTAGGCATTAATATGTCGATCTTTTGGCACAACGACAACCATGTTCCAACAAACATAACCTAGAAACATGTTGAAAAAATCCCTAAGAAGGGGTTGAGTATCAAGAGATACCTCACAACACTCACTCTCTAAAGGAACACTCCTTGAGACAACAAATGCTTGACATCCCTTCTACATGCTTTTCCTGAGCTACATGGGTAAAATAATTAAAAATGAGATAGGTCTATACACCTTTGTTGTCTCCACTCATTGACCTAGATCATCCACACACTCTACATCCTTACATTGATATTCACTACTTGCCTGATAAGCCTCCAACTAATATATACCACGAACAATCCTATTGGGTCACAATGGTAGGATATGCAAATTGACGGGGGTGGAGAAGGTGCATAGCAACAAGATTTTAAGGGAGTCACATTGGAATCTTGACCAATATTATGATAGTTTATCAGGCATACTATTGTCTTAAATTTGTCTCATGGCCCAATCCCTGTTAATCTTCATTTAACCCCCGTTTTGTATTAATCCATCTTCATTTCACCCCCATTTTGTATTAATCTCCATACATTCATTACCTATTCATCTTTATTTCATGTCATTAGCATTGATTTCTATGCATTCACTTCCTACTTTAAGGTCACCACTTTATACCTACAAATAATTATTCCTCCTCAAGATTGATGTACTAACCCCATAGATTTGTTAACTATTCATCCTTATTTCACTTTATTGACATTATTTCCATACATTCACTCTTGATCCAAGATGGCCACCTTATCCCTACATATCATTTTCATGCTCCTCAAAATTGACCTACTTATCTCCATTTCACTCCATTACCATTGACTTTACATACACTCATTCCCTATGCTAAGATCATGACTTTATCAATATATTATTGAATTAAGACATTAATGACAAACATATTACTTTCACCCTTAAACATATTGTTCTTTGACTAATTAAATCTAAACCATCGTATTGATTATCCTAAGATGAGAGCTGTATTTCCTGACAACAGTATTAGACAGAAAACTGAAGTTCAAAGCAGCATATTTCTACGCCGCAGAAACAGCATGACCAGAAGTTAGGTCCCCACCTAACCAGCAAAATATCTCTGCCAGATAAGATGTGAAAGAAATTACAAGGCCATGCCATGAAACCAATATTAAATTAGAATCCAGGACTTCCATGGGCTCCACATTGCACACAAATGCTTGGAAGTAGAAATACTTATTAATCACCCACCCCCAATGTTTTCAAAATGCACGCCAAGCAACATTCCAAAAGATCTGAGGCATTCGATGATGAGTCATGTTACTCATATTGAGAAAAATATCTAAACAGCTTTGATTGGTCTTGCCTGTCAATCATGGGATAAAAACTATCGCCTGGATACGATCTATATAGTTGCGTTGAGAATCTTTGTACTTAGCAAAGGATCTGTGCATGATATGATTGGTTTTCACAATGTGTGAGACGCTTAAAATGTCAGTTAACTGCAACATAATGTGTATGGAGACAGAGTTGAAAGCGATGGCAGGAGAGAGAGAGAGACTGATAGTGGGATCTGCTACTGGGTAGATAAGATGTAACCTTTCACTGACTTTTTTAGTTGGTGTTTTTTCTATGGGGACAGCAACTAATATTCAATTATAAAAAATAGTTGTAGAGATAATTGGCTGTATGAGTAATGCATGTATTTGATTTAATATGTATATGTTTTTAGACATGTTTCAAATCATACTCAGCGATCTATCATTAAAAAGAGGAAAGCGAAATGATCACATTTTCACTTCAACGTAGTAGAATTTAAATATGATTGTATTATGAGATAATCAAACTTATATTAGATATTAAAAATATGGCTCTAGGAAAATTCACTCCAGTAATTCACTGCCAGCAATTCACCCCCAACAATTCACTGCCAGCAATTCATCGCCGTGACATATTCATCACGTATACAATTCACCACCAGCAATTCACCGCTGTGGTATATTCACCATGTATACATTTTTATGTGTTGAACAATATTGTGTACTTTTTCTTTTTTTGGGTGCTCTTGACCACTTAAAATATTCATCACGTATACAATTCACCACCAGCAATTCACTGCTGTGGTATATTCACCGTGTATACATTTTTATGCGTTCAACAATATCTGTGTACTTTTTCTTTTTTGGGTGCTCTTGACCATTTAAATATTGAAAAATGTATACGCAGTGAATATATCATGACGATGAATTGCTGGTGGTGAATTGTTGGCAGTGAATTTGCCTGATGCCTACAAATATATGAAGTAGTAATGTAAGCTTTTGATTTAATAATAGCTAATATTCAATTATAAAAAATAGTTGTAGAGATAGTTGGTATGTGTTTTCTACAGTTCATGAAGTAGTAATGCAAGCTTTTGTTTTAATCTGTATGTGTTTTTCAGTTACATTTCAAATCTATCATCAAAAGGAAGAATATGCGGAATTGAAATGCAGATATAACCTTGGAATAAAGTTTGGAATTATTGAGATAATATCACACTTTCATTTCAATGATGTAAAATCTAAATATAATTGTATTATAATTTAATCAAACTTATATTAGATACGAAATATCTGAAATAGTAATGCAAGTTTTTGTTTTAATATGTCTATGTTTTTTAATGATGTGTAACACTCGTACATAAAGAAGAATATGTCGAATTGAAATACAGATATAATCTTAAAATAAATTTTAAAATTGTAAAGATAATATCATATTTTCACTTCAACATTGTAAAACTTAAATATAATTATATTATAAGATAATCTATCTTTTATATTAGATATTCTGTTGATTTCCTTTTATATAATTATTGGTATTGCTGAATTCTACTTGGTTGATTTGTTTTCTTCCTTTAAAGGATTGTAGACATAATAATATGTTCTGACTTGAGTTTGAATTAAATACAATTTAGTCATATAATATTATAATTTTTATGGGCCCCTTAATTGTAAGTATTTGCAACTTTATTATGTGCTTATGAGGAGTTGTTATTTTACAAATTGCAGATATAAGTTGTCAATTTTAACTTGTAGCCTTTGTCTTTAGCGTGTGGACATATGCTAGATGAAGAAATATCTTGTAAGGTGGGTGTGCAATGTGTCGCATGAAATTCCTTTAATAGTACGTATAGGAGCTACTGCAAATTCTTTTTAATTTTAAAGTTTACTATTTAACGATGCTTAGGAATTGGGATAGGTTGAGAATTTTTGGATTATAATTTTGTTATGAAATAGATTTATATATTATTTTGTATATAGATAAAAATATAAATTATTAAATAAGTATAAAATTATGTTTATTAGGTTAAATTTAGGAGAATGAGTAGGAAAGATAAAAGTACATGGATTGAAGAGATTAATTATTCAAAATATTATATATTTTTTAATTTGATTGTTGGGTCAATTTTGATGTGAACTCTTTCAACTATAGCCTTTAATCATTATAAATAGATAGTCATCCAAAAATCATACATACATACATAGATACATACATACATACATATACATATACATATATACAAACATATATAAACATATATACATATATATACACACACGTGTCCACACACACATGCATGCGTGTTTGTATACATGTGTGTGTGTGTGTGTGTTTCTTTCAAATTAATGCAACATTGTAGTTATATATTAAATTTTTCACCAAACTATTAATTACAACCTAATTAATAACATTTTGTTTCCACAGTCCATGATGCTGGTATGCAAGATTTTTGGATAAACTGTGTGTGATGATATACAACCTAATTGCTAGAAATAACCAACAAAAAAAATATATTGTTAAATATTTACAATTACATACAAAAAGGAAGTATCAATTTTGTTCACTATTTCTAAAAATAAATAAATCTTGATGTTAAAAAGTAATATTAATATAACTAGATAATATAGTAAGAATTTATTTATTGAAATAGACATTAGTATTAACTATATTTTTAAAAAAAATATAAAAAAAAAGAATGGAAAGTGGGAGCTACAACGACTGTGCAAGTTTGAATTCCTGTGCAAGTGAGGTGGTTGGTGAAGACGATGATGAGGCGGATAATGGTGTGTGTGGGATTTCTGTTTCCCTGCTGCCTGTCTACACTGAAGTCATGTCTCCTCTTGCATGTTCTATGCTTTGTGTTTCCAGTCCCCTGTTTGGAACGCTTTGTGCTTCCGTGGTGAGCCTCTGTTTCAGGCCTTGTGTGGACATGACTCTGCTTTTCTCTGCAGGCTTTGTTGGTTCTTTGGGCCTCACTGGGTCTGTGGGTTTGTCTGCTAGAAAAGGGGGGTTTGGTGCCTCCCCTTTCATGGCCTCTGTCATTGTTGGACATGATGATGTTGCTCCTTGCACTGTTTGGGTTGTGTGCAGGAGGGTGTTTTTGCTTTGGTGTTTTATTGATGTTGTTCAGGTTGATTTTGGTCAACTTGTTACGTTGCTCGTTGGTGGGGGAGGATCTTGATGGCCTCCTTCTAATATTGTTGTTGCTACTGATGTTGTTGTGGCTTTTGATGGTTGTTGGAGGGCAAGTCTATTTCCCTTTGGGTGTTTTGGTGTTGGGTGGTTGCCCCTTCCACTTTGCTACTCCTTGCAAGGTATGTGGGGTTGCTTGGGCTTCCTTGAAGTTTTTGGGTTGAATAAGGGGCTTATTTCTGGTTCTGGTCGGTGTAGTAGGATGGCTTGGGGGCTTTATTTGTTGGTCCTTTCTTCTTCTCACTTCTTCTGGGGTGTTCGCTGCTTCTGTGTATTCGTTGTTTGGTGGCTTGTCGGTATGGTTGTGGCTTCCTTTTAGGTGGGAGTGTGGGTTTGCTTGGGCTTCCTTGGAGTTTCTAGGTTGAAGAAGGGGCTTATTTCTGGTTCTACTCGGTCTAGTAGGATGGCTTGGGGGCTTTATTTGTTGGCCCTTTCTTCTTCTCATTTTCTCTGGGGTGCTCTTAGGTTTTGTGCTTTCTTTGATTGGTGGCTCTCCTTTGGGGGTCATGCTAGCACGGTTGTGGTTTCCAAATGGAAGGTGAATTTCTTTGCCTATTTTCATGGTTTGGAGACTGTTTTGGGTTGCTGGCCCATTCGGTGGAGTGGTTATGGGATGTGTAGAAGTTGTTTCTGCCCTGACTGGGTGAGCTCTTCATTTGTTTATCTGAGGGTTTTGACTGTCTCAGCTTCTTCTCTATCTCATTGGTAGAAAAATGATGGACTCACTATTTTTCTTCTCTCTTTTTACCCTAAAATGTTTTTTGATTTTCTAGGAGAGGATCTTTGGTTTGGAATGCCTTTGGAATCACAGTGGTTTGTGATTTTCTGATCTTTGGGGTTTGATATCCTATGTTTACTTCTTCTAACCTCTGGTTTTCATTGTGGTGAGGGATTTTTCATCCTTTCCCTTTGTGGTTCCATGGTGCTGCTTTTTGTGCTTCATTTGGTGCATCTTTGGGTTACTATGGCCTTTCCTATGGAGGTGGTCATATCTTCTATTGAGGGGGAGATGGATGTGGCTGACTGTGACCTTCCTCCTATAGAGGTGGAGCAGGATACATCTAGTTTTTCCTGGAAGTATTGTTGGGGAGTTGTTGAGGCCTTGTTCTATGGTTGCAAGGGAGCAATTACTGGCCTACATGTTATCTTATGTTCTTTATCTTCAATAGAGGTGGAGATCTTGAAAAGTAAGTTGATCTTTGTGGTGTTCACTCTCAAGGACAAGGAGTGCTATAGTCACTAAGGTATGGTTGAGCTTGGGTTTCTCTCCTATAGAGGTGGAGAGAGCAAATGGTTTTTGAAGATCACTAGTGATTCCTTGTGCACTTGTGGTGACCTTTCCTATAGAGGTGGAAAGGGTGTTTTGCTAGGCTTTGAAACTTCTATTGTTGGAGATTTTTTTAGTGGGTTGTTGGTCCTATCAAAACCAATGGGTAGTTGTGGGTTGTTGGTCCCTTAAAAACCAATGAGTTCAAGATTAATGTAAATCTTGGTTCTTTTCTAGGTAGGCTGTTGGCTTTTGGCTGGATGTTGGCTTGTTGTTCCCTTGTTGCGTTGTTGGGTGCTTTTGAGTCTATCTTTCGGGCAACTTGTTCTTCTTGGTGTGGCTTTTGGGTCCCCTTAAAACCTAATGGTTTTGGGTCCATTCAAAACCTATTGTAAATGGTTTCGAGTCCATTCAAAACTTTTTTCTCCACTAATCAAAAACTATATTCTTTAAAAAATACACTATTTCAATGTAGAGTAGAAAATTTGACTCTTACAAAGGAAAATCAACTTTCCTTGATAGCAATCTCACACAATACATTAAGATAAACCAACAACATTATGCTTAACTAGATCTACTATTTAGACTTAAGTTGGTTATCCTTTTTAAAGTAGAAGTTTAACCAAAAAATGAAAAAAGAAATAAAAATAACTTTTTGATAATAGAAATAAAAAAATAAAGACAACAGGCAACTATTGTGCCTTGCACTTACACTCCATTCTATTTGAAAGAAAAATGTGGATCCCCTTCTTTTCTTCTCCTTCTTCTCTTTGGTGCCCCTCTTCCCTTTCCCCTCTTTGTTTCCTTTTGGTTTCTTTCATTTCTTCCCCTTTCTTCCCCTTTATTTTTTGTTTTGTCAGAGTTTTGGGGTTTCTAAGGAATGACATGCCATATTTTTCATGCCCAACCTTTGATGTCTTCTATTTCATCTGTTCTCCATTTTAAAGTTTTCGAGTTTTGGTCATCAGAGTTTTCATAATCAATTTTTCTATCTTATGAAATTCTTGACTTTCAATGCCTGATGGCGACGATGTCTTCTCACCTCATTTTTCTAGTCTCTTAGTGCATTTAGTTGCACTACTATCCATTCAATGAGTATTAATGCTTCATTTAAGTGACTTTAAAAGTAAGGACAGATGATTTAATTGTCATTTTAATATTGTTGAGTTAAGTTTTTACGATCTTTACAATTTTATTGAGCCTTCCTTAGATCAACACCTATAGTATTTGCAAATCTCTTTTTCTCAATGTGTGGTTGTGTCATTGTGTTTCTAGTGGTGTTGTGCATTTTCTTCTTCGTTATTCACATTTCATTCTCACACCCCTTTCACTCGTGACATTTCTTTGAGACCTTGGTGATTTCACTTTATTTCTCTAATTTTTATCTTATTTGTTGGGTGGTTGTGTCATCGTGTCGATTTGTCTTGGTTGGTAGTTCTTTTCTTATCTTTTTGTTGTTGTTGTTTTCTTCATTTTTCCCTCTTTTTGTGTTTTTCTGTTCTTGTCCTAGATTGAATCTTATTTCCCCCAATGTTTTGATTGAGGATGCATATGGCATCATCCAGTGCCTCATCGGGTCTCAAGTTGCCTTTTTGAATGTTGACTTGGAAAGAGAGATAACATGTTTTCAATACCCTCTTTTTCTGCCTTAAGGTTTTCTTATTTTGAAATAGATTGTTGGGAATAAAATAGATCTATAATATCTCTTAAAATATTATTCAATAGAACTCAAGCCATATTCCTGACACTCGATGTTCGATAAATGATTCCTTTGAAATATTTTGGTTGAACACTTTATGTTTTCGGATTTTGGATGTAGGGGATATCCTTTAATACTGAAAAATATCAAAGGTTAACCTAGATACCCAACTTCTGAGACTTGAAGGTCTTTGGTACTCTTGTTAGAGCCCTTCCATTTAGTTCGAATTCTGAAGTATATCTTATCTAACATTAAAATAAGTTTCAAAAGAGCACAAAGGGTCTTCCTAACTTTTGATCCTTGAAAAAAGGTGATAAAGAAAAAAAATTGTAATCTTGAGAATCAAGTGTTGAGACATTGTCTTGTCAATTACAAAAGGAAATCCTTAAAGCTTACGTGATGTCCCCAACACCTGATTCTTGATGGTAATTCCTTTTACTTCATGAAAAGGTAATTGGGTATGAACAATCGAGTGCATGCCTTAATAGTTAAAATTTTAAGGAATAAGAGATAAGTATTACTTCCAAACTCCAATCCCCAATGAAAAATCCATTTATGTTGCTAAACAATTATCAGGTATACAATGACATGATGCAATGATGTAATTGAGTAAACTATGGAAATGTAGTATTATGATATGAATTGTGATAGATTGAAAAAAAATAGACAAATTTAAGTTCCATAAAAGAAGAGGACAAATATTGATGCACCTATGATTTAAATTTGAGCCAAATCTGGGTGGACTAGGGTGAAAGGATTCCCTAAATTGGGGACTATAAACCTAAATATACTTTCATAGGCTTGAGGTCCTTGGCTTATAGTCTCTATCTTCTAGATTTGGTTGTCAAATCTTTATCTATTACTGAGATAATACAGATTTTGTGACTTGTCAACTTGTGATGCATGAATGAGAAAATCAATCTTCCTCCAATCCTCTTTAGATCTGTAACCTACATGTATGAAGAGAGGGGAAGGGTTGTGCCATATAAGAGGTTGCCTTAGTCAAACCTTGTGTTGGTATTTCCACCTCCACAATGGCAAAGTTGATAAAAGAGAGCTTATCTTTTTGAGGGATATAGGCTAAATGATGAATTGACACTTTTTTGTAACACACCACATAGATCTAATCTCCTTGACGGACTAAAGTGATGCTCATCACCTTCAAGGATCAATTGTTGTTTGACTTGATTTTATTTGAAGACCTACAAGTGTTAGTACTCACAAAAAAATGATCAAAAAACATGAACAAACTTACATAAAAACATGAAGAAGGATTAACATGATGCTTGACTGAAAATAATGATGCAATAATTCTGGTAAATTTGCTATTGACTAATTTTAGGATCTTCAATTTTATCAATAATTTCCTTTCCAAATTGCTTCTTAACTAAAATGGTGAAAATGACTAGGTATTTATATGTAATTCTTGTAATTTCCAAACAATCATTTACTGATGGCCAACAATTAAAATTGGAAACTAAAATAATAAATTACCGAGACCAAGATATTTAAATTTGGAACCAAATTAGGCAATCTAGGGTGTTCTACACCCTAGTCTAGATTCTTATGTTTTAGGAATCCAAAGTATCAGGGGTAGAATATTAAATGTCGACTTTGATTTCTCATGTTTGAAATTTTGATAAATGTTTTAAAATGGGAAAGTACACACATAATTAGGAAATTAGGTGCATAATTAATTCCAAGAACATAAGGGGAGAAAAACCCTAGTTTGAAATTGTCATGGTTGACAATTTATGACACTACATTTAGCCCTCACTTTAGTGAGAATATGAACTTGTTGGAAGGTTGGTTCCTTCATCCCCTAGGTTGTTTAGCACCACCCTATAGATTCATGACATGGCTTAATCTCCTCCCATGGATCTTGTATAAATCTGGTGTTTGTATTGAGTGTTATCAAGTTGATCTTTTCGTGCAATAATAGAGCCATTGCAAAAAATGGTATCAGAGAAAGGTCATGGGTTTGAATCCCACAGTCACACTAGGGGGTTGTTGGAAGGTTGGTGCCTTTTGTTACAATGGATTTTATGTTGTGCCAAAATATTGACCTATTAATGCCCAATACAAATGCCAAATTTATACAAGATGAAACAGTTAAGCCATGTCACAAATCTAGAGGGTGGAACTGAACAACCAAGGGGATGAAGGCACCAACCTTCCAACAATCACCCCCAATATGACTATCCCATTTGAACCCATGAACTGGATCTGATACCATTTGTTGCAATGGCTTTGCCATTGTGGAAAATGATCGACCTATTAATACCTAATACAAATGCCAAATTTATACAAGATCCACAAGATGTGATTAAGCCATATCATGAATCTAGAGGGAAATGTTGAACAACCGAGGGGACAAAGGAACCAATCTTCCAACACCTTTGTCCCCTTGGATGTTCAGCACCACCCTTTGGAGTCATGACATGGCTTAACTACCTCTCAAGGATCTTGTATAAATATGGCATTTGTATTGGGCATTATTAGACCGATCTTTTGGAACAATGAAAAATCCATTACAATAAAACTTACACTCAGACTCACACTAAATTAAGAATATGTCAGGAGGGATTCAATTATACAAATGTTGAAGAGATAGGATGGCACTGAATCTAGGGGGAGCATGCAAGCCCCCAAGATTCAAGATCCTATGACAAGACAACATGAGGACAAAGGATCATACATGTATGATGGGTTAATGCACCAATCTGTGACACAAAAAAGGTGCCACATTGTGCAAAAATCCCAAAATAGAGCATTTAGTGAGTGCCAAACAACTTAAGCATTTGGTGAGCACTAAATTTGGCATTTTCCAAATAGAAAAGTTGTTTTAAAAAAAAAAGGCATTAGAACCTCATTTTTGTACAAACCCATGATCTAGCTCTCATTTTTTGCACTTCCAACTCGAGCTTGCCAAAGAGAGTTCAAATTTTGTTTGTTATTCTTCGTGAGGGTGTCGCCAAGACCTTAAAGAGGTTGAAGAAATCAAAGAGGTATGTATTTCTATTGTTTTAATTTTTAATTTAAATTAGAATGTAGATTGAAATATTCTTTTTAAAGAAATTTTCTTTTAATTTCTAGGAAATCAATTTCCACCTTCAAACATTAAAAATTCACAATCACCCCTTCAAGAAGATCCTCCCGAACAAGAACAACCTCAAACCCCTTTGCCACTTTGTAGGAATCCACAAAGAACCCAAGAAAATATATTAAATGAAACTGAAAAAAATAAAAAAGAGATTGAACAATTGATTAGAAGATTAACTGAGCATGTTGAAATCCACCTTTATAGGAGAGGGATTGTTGAATCACTGAAGTCGATTGTATCACATGTAGGAGAAATGAGTGAGAAAATTAATTTTTGGTCGAATAAGAGGGATGAATTAAAATAATTTTATGATAGTGGAATTTCATATACAGATGTGAAAAAATAAAACATTAGCAAAGCTGACTTGTGTGCCCTTTTTACAGACCCAAAAACCAACACACCTTTATCACATGCATGCAAGAGGTTCCCCATCCATTGGTACCACCATGAATTAATAAAAAATAAGTCTTGGGAGCATTGGTGGATGGTTTTTGACCAACCTCCATGTAATAACTACAAGGTACTATAATATTTTTTGAGGAAACTCTATTGTGAGTTTGTCCTCAATAAGGTTCCAAATTATTTTGACATTTTAGACTTTCAAGGTGGAGACTTGGGGGCTCGACACATGATAAACTAGGTGCATGACATAATCCATAGTTGGCATCGAGACCCTTGGCCAAACCCATGGTGGATTATTTCATTGCTCCTTTTGTTGTGAAGGACAATGTCGAGGTGGACATGTTGGAGTCGATTACATCGGTCACTCAGAGCATTGTACAATGTGTGAGGCCTCTAGTAGAGCCTAATGTGGATGAGACTTCTACACCTGGAGTTCCACCCCACCATTGTTTCTCTTGTGGTGTTGCTTGCATATATGATTATGAGAGTGCTCAAGATACAACTAGATAGCATACTTCAGCTGCAAATTAGATGGTTATGATAGATGCATTACTGAATGAAACATTCAACATTAATACTCAAGTAAAATTTAGCAGGTTCATTTAATTTTGTTTATTAAATTCTATTTTGAAATGTAAGAATAACTAAATTAGGAGAATCAATATGATGAAAATTCAGGGTCAAAGTGTTCATGATACGTGTACCATTCCTATAGACTCTTATTTGTTTTTGATATTGAGTCCACATGTATACAACTAGGATTAAATGTTATTCATGATTTGAGCTGACAATTGGTAAATATTTTCTATTTTATTGAAGCCGACATCAAGCAATTGAATCCTTAGTAGCGGATATATATAAGTGATCGATTATTTCATTTTGGTGTATGTTCGATGTATGTTGATGTATATTACAAATATCAGAAGGGCTGTAGAGTGATTATGCATAATTTCTCTTGTGCATAAAAAGATTTTTTGTTGTGAGTTGAAGCAGAGTAGAGCAGAAGAGAAAATTCAGATAGAAGGTCAAGAATGTAGTTGATGAGCCTAACCAGAACTATAATCAAGCATGTGTAGATCTTACTTTATCAGTTCAAATCTTTTGGTTGTAATTCAAAACTTTGTAAGGCAGTGATCCTTTTTGTTTTTGAGCAATGAGCTCTAGGTAGTGCACCTGAATGCAAGTGCATTCCCCCATTTGTAAAACACTTATATTTTGAGTACTCAAATTATGGATTGACCTCCACCGTGGTTTTTCCCCTAACAAGGTTTCCACATAAAAATCCTTGTGTTATGGTGTTGTGGCTTATTGTTTTATGTTCATGCATCTTTCTTTTGTTTGAATGTTATAGGCACTTGAGAGATCAGATTAATAAAGTTGAAAATTTGCACAATAGTGATTCACCACCCCCCTCTTAGTGTTGTTTGATTCTAACAATTGGTATAAGGGCTAAGTTCCTCATAAGAAGTTTAACAACTTGAGGTGGATCTTGGAATGTAATGGACTTTGGTAGTCTTCAGCAGTAGCTTTTGGTGGCACTTGATCTTGATTAGTCCAAAGCAGAAGTCCAAGAATTGAAAGAAAATCTTAAGGATGTTGAGAAATTCATTCAAAAGTTGAAGGATCGGATTATTAAGTCCAAGGAGAAGAGAAAGGATCTTTGTGACCAAATTAAGAAAAAAGAGAGCAAAAGCATGGATTATGTTCACCTAAATCAAAACCTAAAGGAAATAATTGAAAAAATGTGAAAAGCTAGCCAGAGACAATGCTACCCTAAAGCATGAAATTGAAGAAAGAAAGAAGAATGAAGAAAATCTTGCCTAGTCCCTAAATGAAAGATCTAATGAATGCAACAGAATTAATGGAGAATTCATTTAGTTAGAGATTGAACTGCAAAAATCCAAAAATAATGAAGAAGAGCTTGAATTTTTTTATTATTATTCCAAGGGATGAACTTGCTACTGCAAATGAGTACAAGGAGAAGTTCAAGATTAGCTCAGTTAAGCTTGATGAGCTGACTCAAAGTCAGAAAAATGGAAATGACAAGCGAGGTCTTGGATATGAGAAAGGAGAAAGTTTTAGATTTGGACAAAGGAATTTTAGGCAAGGAAATCAGATGAACATAGCAAAAAGGCATCTAGTAAGACAACCTAATGCTCAAAAGTTTAATGTTAATTGTTATGTTTATAATAAATTTGGTCATATGGCGGTTCAATGTAGAAGTAAAATGAAATCAAGTGATCCATCATTCCCTAGTCAGTGTTTCAATTGCAATAAGTTTGGTCATAAGTCAATTGAATGCAAAAATAAGTTAAACATATTTTTCAATAGAAGGAATGTTAAATGTTATACCTATGGAAGATTTGGGCTTATTGCTAACCAGTGTAGATCAAGAAGAAATAAATGGAATGACTTGTCTGGACAAAGAAATGTGGTGTGCTACAATTGCAACAAAACTAGGCATATTGCTAGATTTTACAGAAGAGTTCTGGTAAATCAAAGAAGAAATACTTAGAAAGATGATAAAGGAAAAAGGAAAGTGACTGTGGATGAAATAAGAGATTAGATGAAGAAGACATAGGTGAAGAAGAGTCCCTCTATTGCAGAAAATGAGCGAACACTAGAACCTGTTTTTGGTAATTCCTCCAGGAATTGGTTTTGAGCCTCTGGCCTAGGGGGAGCTGTCAAGAAAATTCTTCGAACCCCCTGTCAGTAATTGACACTAGGATGTGGATGAGTGTAGTGATCTCAATGATGATCTATAGATGTTGTTGAAATAGTTGGAAAGAGTATTATGTTGAGTAATAGGGTATCTGAAAGAGTTCGGGAAAAATAATTTATTATAACAAAAGTTAAGTGTGCAACTTATAAAAAGAAAGTTGAAACCCTCATTTTCCACTTTACATCAAAGAAAAGAAGAAGGAGAGCACTCTGCTTCAAAATCTCGAAAGCGTGAAGAAAATTCGGTAGCGAAACCTTAATCCATCAGGTACTTCAATGGTATTGAGAATTTTCAGTCTAATTTGGTGTAGAACTTATTTTCAAGACATGTGTATAGAAGGTAAAATGGAACAAATCAAAGAAATGATAAACCTAGATGAGTATAGTAGTGAGAAGATTAGAGCTTCAAGAAACATGTCGCACGATAAATTGAAATGGCTGAAAGAAGCAAAACACAAAAGCTTGGATATTTGGAGTGAATTCCCCTATTTTGTAAATGTAGTAATCATTGGGTTTATTCTAGACAGATTGAATGATGATATTCTAACTTTGGATAAACCCTACCACATCTCAAAAGAAGTGATTGGAATTGTGACTGGGTTATGCAAAGTTGGGGATGTGCTGAGGAAGAAGTCAATCTGAAATAAAGAAGTCAAAACCCTAACCAAAGAGTAATTGGAGATCAAAGGGCATTGACAATCTCCACAATTAGAGATTCAGTGACAAGGTACATTGCGCATGGAGTATCCTACAAAATATTTTTAGAAATAGAGAAGGTGCAACTTCGGTAGGTGCTTTTTACATTTCACACAAGATGATAATGAAAGATCAAGATTTTGACCTTTGAAGGTTACTAAAAGATCAACTGATGGAGTGCAATTGACAAAGAAGACTGATTACCCTTTCAAGTTTGGTACTTTGGTTATATTCCTTGTGATGTATTTTTTGAATTGCTTACCGCTGAACAACAACGTAATATGGGAAGAGAGTGAACTAGTTTGCAAGTAGATTTACATATACTCTAACAATTTGGCAAACTGTGATAAAGTATATGAAATTTTTTTAAAGTTTTTCTAAAAAAGTTTGGGTCAATTGGTATTTCCATTCCAGTGAGGGCACTTGAAGTTGGTTCCTCCTTTGGTGAGATGGAGAGAAAGAAGAAAAAAGAAAAATAAATTGTTGTGTGTACTCCACCAGAATGCAAGACTTCAACAATTGAAGGGAAAGGAAAAGAAAAAGTGATTGTGAACATACCAGATGAGGAATCTAATAAGGAAACTAAGGGCATCCTAAGAAAAGAGCTAGAAGTAGTTGAACTAGAACAAGAAAAGGCAATAATAGAAGAAAGTGAAGAAGAAGGTAATCTAACCAAAGAAGCATTATTGCAGCTTATTCATGAGGAAGATGGAATGAAAAAAAATTCCAACATATGGTCTATCAGACCTTCATACGAGCAAGAAATGATTTTAAACATACTAAGTGCTCATCTTGTGCACAATCATATCAAATTGGAGAGTTTTCAAAATATGTTTCCAAAAGAGATGATTGAATGCATCAAGGAAACCATGGATTCTAAGTATTAGAACAAGGAATCTAAGAAGAAGTAATCCTACACCTGAAGAAGAAGTACAGATTTTCATTCACCAAGCTGAAAAAGCACATGAATCAACTAAGGAAATGCATAAGCACAACAAACAACATCTATACTATTGTCTTTGATGGCCTCATGCAATCAGCAAGTACATTTAGACAAGCTAGAACAAATTGAAACAAGCTAAATAGAATTGGACAAGATTTTAACATGTTACAGGATCAAGATTATGCAATTAAGGAAAGGATTCAGGAAAGACAGATAGAGCAGAAAAATGTTCAAATCACTAGGGATAGGATTGTTGACACCTTTTGGAAAGTAAAGGACTTAACAGAATGCAGGCTAGAACAACTAATTGAGATACTTAGAAAATGAGAGATTTTAGAAGAAGCCATCACCATTCTAGAATCCCTCATCAATATTTTCAACTAGACATCTGAAAACAACAACATGATCATAATCACCAGGATTCAAGTAGAAGCATGGAAGAATTTTCTTCTAGAGATGAAGGAAAAATACAAAATAATTTTCTAACTCAAATAGCGGTTGCATCTCTTCAAAAAAATTGAATTAGTTTTTGAATAAGTTTTTGGTTACACTATGGCTTTTTGAAGTCTTGAAGATTTGGACACTTAGTCATTTTTCACTAAGTGTTGCCATCAATGCCAAAGGGGGAGATTTTTGGTATATGGCTTCTAGTGTTGTCATTGATGGCAACCTAAGTCATTGATTTGGTCTGCACTTTAGTATCTAACCATACCAGGAGATAGAGTAAAGAACAGGGTATCCAGCTGAAATTGAATCTCTCAATCTATTTTGCATTACCAGTTAATCAGTTTGGGTTGTGGATCTCAGAGAAGGTCATTGGGTATCTAGAATGTATTATTCTTGAGTTTTGTGCTATCACATCAAGTGGTGTACGAGTTAGGAGATCTGGTCGTTCGATTTTCTATTCAACAATGCTAGAAGGCCAACTAAGTGAATGTGGGGTGTTGTGGGTGTTCAAGGAGAAATTGTTTGGAGTATTTTCATATTAGAGATTTTGTTTTGGGTCCTCACTATGCTATGGATGACATTGGTGGATGTGCATTAAATTTTATTCATGATTTGAGCCAAAAGTTAGTAAATATTTTCTATTTTATTGAAGCCAACATGAAGCAATTAAATCCTTAGTAGCAGATATATATAAGAGACCAATTATTTCATTTTGGTGTGTGTTCAATGTATGTTGATGTATATTGTGAATATCATAAGGGTTGTAGAGCGATTATGCATAGTTTCTCTTATGCATAAAAGGATTTTTTGATGCGAGTTGAAGCAGAGAAGAGTAGAAGAGCAAAATTAGACAGAAGGTGAAGAATGTGGTTGATGAGCCTAACCAGAATTGTAATCAAGCATTTGTAGATGCTACTTTATTAGTTCAAATCTTTTGGTTGTAATTCAAACCTTTGTAAGGTAGTGAGCCTTTCTATTTTTGAGCAGTGAGCTCTAGGCAGTGTGCCTAAATGCAAGTGCATACCCCATTTGTAAAACACTTATATTTTGAGTACTCAAATTGTGGAATGACCTCCACCATGTTTTTTTCCCTAATAGGGTTTCCACGTAAAAATACTTGTGTTATGTTGTTGTGGCTTATTGTTTTATGTTCATGCATCTTTCTTTTGTTTGAATGTTATAGGCACTTGAGAGATTAGATTAATAAAGTTAAAAATTACACAACACTGATTCACCCCCCCTCTCAATGTTGCTTGATTCCAACATGGACAAGTTTAAGGTATTCAAAGCAAGAGTGGAGAATGAAGTAAATCTGGAAATCAAATGTTTAAGATCAGATAGAGGTGGTGAATTCACTTTTGGTGAATTTAATACATTTTGTGAGATGCATGGCATAAAAAGATAGTATTCTATTTTGAGAACCCCACGAAAAAATGGAGTAGTTGAAAGGAAAAACAAGACAATACAAGAAGCTTCTAGAACTATGATGAAAGAATCTAATGTACTGAATGTATATTGGAGAGAAGCGATACTGTTTTTTATGTTCTTAATAGAGTTCAGATCAAACACAACACAAAGACACCTTTTGAGTTATGGACTGGTAAGATTCCTATTATGAAATATGTTAAGGTATTTGGAAGCAAATGCTATATTAAAAAAGATGATGAGAATCTTGGAAATTTTGATGCTAGATGTGATGAAGGAATATTTCTTGGATACTCTACCACTAGCAAGGCATACAAATGCTTTAACAAAAGATTAAGGAAGATTATATAAAGTGTTAATGTGAAAGTTGATGAAGACATACACAGACCTATTGAGATAAGTGAAGTTGAACCTAGTGATGCTATCTGTGGACATATACCTGAAGAAAATAAGGAGAAGGAAGAAGAAGAAGAAAAAGAAGAAGAAGAACAAGTAGTAGAAGAAGAAGAAAATGAACTAGAACCTATTGCTAGGACTCCTAAATATGTACAGAAGAATCATCTGGAATATCAGATAATTGGAGACAAGAGTGGATTTGTAAGGACAAGAAGTAGAGTTGAAATTGAGGTAAAATTTTGTTTACTCTCTAAAATAGAACCAAATTCTATAAAGGAAGCATGTGAAGATGAAATTTGGATGAGATATATGAAAGAGGAATTGTAGCAAATAGAAAAGAATCAGACATGGGAACTAGTCCCTAGACCTATGAACAAGAATGTGATTGGCTCAAAATGGGTGTTCCAAAACAAACTGAAAGAAAATGGAGTAGTAATAAATAAGGGAAGATTGGTATGCAAAGGATATTCACAAGTTGAAGGAAAAGATTTTGAGACATTTTCTCCTATGGCCAGAATGGAAGCTATCATAATGCTTTTGGCATTTTATGCACATAAGGACTTCAAAGTATATCAGATGGATGTTTTTTCATCCTTTTTGAATGGTGAGTTGGAGGAAGAAGTATACATGGAGCAACCTAAAGGGTTTCAACTATCTGACAAGCCAGACATGGTTTGTAAATTGAAGAAAGCATTGTATGGATTGAAGCAAGCTCTTAGAGCCTAGTATGTAAGACTAGATAGATATATGACAAAGCAAGGATTCAACAAAGGTTCTGCTGACAACAACCTCTACTTCAAAGTGCAAGGTGTTGATTGTAGTAGTTTATGTTGACGATATCATTTTTGGAGGAAATGAAGGAATGTGTAAAAAGTTTGCTGAGGAAATGCAAAAGGAATTTTAGATGTCTATGATCGGTGAATTGAATTTATTTCTTGGTGTACAAGTGAATCAAACTAACAAAGGGATATTTATTTCACAATCTAAGTATGTAAAAGAGTTTTTAAGAAGTTTGGAATGGATGATTCTAAATTAGTTTGTACTCCTATGGTAATAGACCAAATATTATGCATGCAGTGTGTTTAGCTGCTAGATTTCAAGCAGATCCTAGAGAAGCACATCTTATGGCTGTAAAAGGAATATTTAGATATCTTAAAGGTACACAAGATTATGGAATATGGTACCCTAAGAGTAATGATTTCACTTTGAGTGTTTATACAAATGTTGATTGGGTTGGATGTGTAGATGATAGGAAGAGTACCAGTGGTGGTGCTTTCTTTCTTGGTGGAAGACTAGTTTCATGGCTGAGTAAAAAGTAAGACTTGGTTTCTTTATATATTGTAGCAGTGTCCTGCTATACAAAAGTTCTGTGAATGAAGAAAATTTTGAAAGAGATTGGTGTGGTATGTGATGAACCTATTTCTATTTCCTATGATAATACAAGTGCAATAAACATTTCGAAGAATCTGCTTATGCATTCAAAAATGAAGCACATATCTATCAAGTATCATTTTTTGAGAGAAAAAGTGTTGGAAAATGAGGTCAGATTGGAGTATGTAACTACAAAGGAACAAATTGTAGACATATTTAATAAAAATCTTCCGAAGGATACTTTCGATCATCTTAGGGAGAGGTTGGGCTCATTGGCCCTCCTAACTAGGTGCACATGAAGGTGCATCAGTCCAGTGAACTCATAGATTCTTCATTTCCTTGAACTGATTGATGGGTCTACTCTGAAGGGGGAGTAGAAATGATTCTCATTGTCATAGTATGAGTGTACTCCTAAATCGGAGCATTTCTTCTTTTCCATTGATGTCAAAGGTGGAGAAAAGGTTATGATTTTCCATCAATGAAAAATGAGGAGATTGTTTCAAATATGAGCTAGTTTGGTGGTGTTTCCATTAATGTTGTCATTGATGTCAACACTATTCAGTATGTTGCATATTGTACATGTATGGTTGAGTTGCTATTGAGATGTTGTGAGTACATGGAGCTATCTTTATGATGTTGCAGATATTTTGGTGTGATGAGTTTCCAAGTGCTTTTGAGAAAATTAATAAAGAAGTGAAGTCAGAGTGTTGAGTGTGTTTAGTAGGTGCTCTAGTACATGCTCTACATTTCTCCTATGTTGATCTGATGATGATATAGTCTAAGTTTCAGTTTCTTGTGAGATGGTACGTAGAAGTTGTGTCCACCGGTATATGTGTTCTACCAACAATGTTAGTGTTTTGTGGACTGGGAGAAATATGTTTGCTTTGTACTTCTCCACTATTTTGTTTCAGATCGTGTAGATTTGGTAGATGTCTTGAGAAGGTCTTTCCTATGCTCTGGCGAAGAGGTTTGGAGTTTGGTGATCTAGAAATCATGTTTTAGTATTTCTATGTGTCTCTGTACAACCCAGATTGACTGGTGAAAGGAGTTAAGTGTTTGAAGCTTGTTGTTTTTGCTATGGATGTATCTGGAAGATTCTGAGATGTATTCTCATGCATAATGAAGTGTTTGCATCGTTTGCATGTCATATAATTGTTGGGAAGTGTTTGCATTATTTTTAATTTGTGTTTTTATTAGGTTTGGCTGACCTAGCTTTTACACTTCATTTGAAGAATAAAATTTAATTTAGGAAGTGAGTAGAAGATTCAAGAATATTATTTTTACATTTTTATTGGTCCACTCTTATTCCTTTCAACTGTGGGAATTTAGAGTTTCTGACCTAATTCAAATTTATGAAACGATAAATGTTTCTAAGGTTGAGAATGGTATAACAGCAAGGTGAGTTGTGAAGAATTGTATGATAGTGTGATGCAAAGTGACAAAAGTGTGCCACTAATCATAAGAGTAGAAGTGTGTGTGAGTGAGTTGTGATAGAATTTTTTCAGTGTGTTGAAGGTAGTGAACTGAAGGTTTTTATAATCCTACGAATGTGCTTTTAATTTTTGTGGTGGATCTTTTGTTCTCTTTTGTATCTGTAGGTAGTGAGCCTCCCTGTTGGACAATGAGTCCTTTGTAGGCAGTGAGTCTTTGTACTTGGACAATGAGTCCTCTTTTGGGCAATGAGCCCTTGGCAATGATTCTTTGTATTTAGTTTATAATCTTTATATTGTGAGTTAATCCTCATCGTGGTTTTTCTCTTATTGGGTTTTCCACATAAAAATCTAGTGTTCATTGTGTTGATTTACTTTCTGTTATCTGTACTTCATGCTCATATTTAATAATAGAATAGTGTGGTTGAAGATTTCATAAGTGATAAAGTTTTAAGCTTGAATTTTTTTGACAACTGATTCACCCCCCCTCTCATTTGTCCTGTGCCTATTTAACATTATCTCCTGATAAAGTAGATTGAGCCTGCCAAGTGATTAATTGATTAAGTGATGCCCTTTTGAAAAACTAGAATAAATCCCACTTAATTACTCCTTTAAAAGGTTAAAAGGTTAAAAGAAACTCATTTTATTTCATTTGCATTTGGAGTTTGAGCTAATTGAGAGATTGGAGCAAAATGGTAATCCCATACCAAACCCACTAATTCAAGTGAGTTCAGCGACACAACCACCTGGCTGTGTATGGACCTCTGGTATGTACCTTGACAAACCTCACGTTGAAATTTGAATATCTTTTTCCCGCATTTTTGATGATTTGAAATATTCATTAGCACATTTTAGCATATATGAAGCCTACTTTAGCACATCCATTCCTTGTTTTAGTGCATAAAGTAGTTTAGTACATAGATTTATTTTTTTACCACATAGATGCCTAGATTTAGTGCATAGAGTGATTTTTCTAGCACATTTAGTCATTGAGTGCATTTGTTTCATGAAATAGTGCATAGATGAAATGTTTTAGCACTTCTAGGGTTTGAGTGCATTTGGGTTGTGAAATGGTGCATATGATTAATATTATAGTGCATATTCTAAATTAGCGCATTTAGGGCATGAAATGGCGCATATGATGATTTTTTTGGCACATATGGTAATTTAGTGCATTGATAGACTGTTTTGGCACATTGATGAAATTTGATGTTGCATCCAGTTTTCCAATGCATAGAAGCTCTATTCTAGTGCATTGATAATAGAATGGGATTTTATTGATTGATCTCCTTGTTTTTGATATGTGATGATCACATCAGCCATAGTTTTGGTGATGTTTGTTGATTTTTGATTGATTAATATCATGATAGGTGAGAATCAATGATTGGATAAATGATGATTGACCTCAAGATAGGTGAGAATCAATGATAGGATAGGTGGTGATTGACCTCATGATAGGTGAGGGTCAATGATAGATGTTCAATGAGATTTGATCGAAATCTCATTAGAGCCAATTAGATTGATTGATAGGTTTCTTGATAAAATGTTGATTTGCGATATGTTATGATTATAGGAGGATTTTAGAGTTCTTTAGTCTCGGGAGTGCTTCCCAAACACCTAGGACATGATTTTGCAGCTAGTGCAGGTGGATTTGGATTTGATTGGGCGATGTGGTTTGAATTCTCTAATGGATATGCCCCAGTATAGGATCAATAGGGGAATTTTGACTGCTTTAGCTAAGAGGCAGCTTGTTGGAATCAAGGAACATTGAGAGGGAGGGTGAATCAGTTTTTTGCAAGATTTAACTTTATTAATTTGATCTTTAAACCACTTATAACATTGAACCAAAAGTAAGATGTAGGAATACAAAGAAATCAACCACAACACCATAACATAAGAATTTTTACATGGAAACCCTGTTAGGGGAAAAACCATGGTGGAGGTGAATCCATAATATGAGTATACTCAAATATAAGTGTTTACAAAAGGAATGCACATGCATTTAGGCACACTGTCTAGAGCTCACTACTCAGATACAAAAGAAGACTTGTTGTCTTACAAAAGAATTTGGATTACATCCAGAAGATTTGAACTGAAAGAATAGAATCTACTAATGCCTGATTACAGTTTTGATTAAGAACATCAATCACATTCTTGACCTTCTATCTGATTTTTTTCTTCAGCTTTGTCTGCTTTAATTCAGATCACAAATCATTTTATGCACAAGCTAAACTGTGCATAATCTCTCTACAATCCTTTTGAATTTTTCAACACACATCAACACACTTCGTATATACATCCAAATGATATAAATGATTGCTTATATATATCTGCAACTAAAGATTTAATCAACCACATGTTGACTTCAACAAAACATAAAATATTTACAAACCGTCGGCTTAATCCACAAATAATTTTCAATGCGCACCGACCAAAGTCGGGCACAACATAGTGAGGATCCAAAACAACATGCTCAAACACAAAACACTTCAAACAATTACTCCTTGAAGATCCACAGCACGCTATATTCACTTAGTTGGCCTTCTTGGACTATTAAATAGAAAATCAATCAATTGGATGTTCTAATTTGCACACAAATCAATACAAGGCTCTATGATTCAAAGATAAGATATTTCATACATTGAAATATCTTCCTTGAGATCTACAACTCAAAATGATAATAGAAAATTTTCATATGAATCGATGAACACAATTATGTTGGATGCTTTGTTCTAAATTGATAGTTAATCACTTAGCTTCAATATGACTTATGGTACGAACAAATACTAACATGCAAATCGAATCAGAGACTAGGGTTGCCATCAATGACAACACCAGATGACTTGTGTAGTGTCTCTTTCCAACAATCTCCCCCTTTGGCATTGATGAAAACACTTAGTGAAAAATGACTAAGTGTTGGATTAGTACCAACATGAATACACTGCCCACCTTCAAAATTTCAAAACACAACCCCCCCTGAGATGATTATGCAATTTTTCATTGTCCCACTCTCCCCCTTTGAAATTAATGGCAAAGGAGGGAAATCCACATACTAAACATAAAAATAAAATTCTATGAATAAACTACATATGTACAAACATCTTTACATAAACTTGCATATGTACATAAACATGCTTACATAAAATTGCTCTAATACCAATTGTTGGAATCAAGGAACACTGAGAGGGGGGGGTGAATAAGTGTTCTACAAAATTTAACTTTATTAATATGATCTTTAAACCACTTATAACATTGAACCAAAAGTAAGATGCAGGAACACAAAGCAATCAACCACAACACCCTAACACAAGGATTTTTATGTGGAAACCCTATTAGGGGAAAAACCACCTTGGAGGTCAGTCCACAATATGAGTATACTCAAATATAAGTGTTTACAAAAGGAATACACATGCATTTAGGCACACTTCCTAGAGCTCACTGCTTAGATACAAAAGAAGACTCACTGTCTTACAAAAGCATTTGGATTACATCTAGAAGATTTGAATAGAAAGAATAGCATCTACTAATGCTTGATTATAGTTCCAATTAAGCACATCAATTGCATTCTTGACATTCTATCTGATTCTGATCTTCAACTCTGTCTACTTTAATTCAGATCACAAATCCTTTTATGCACAACTGAAACTGTGCATAATCACTCTAAAATCCTTCTGATTTTCACAACACACATCAACACACTTCGTACATACATCCAAATGGTATAAATGATAGCTTATATATATCCACAACTAAATATTTAATCAACCACACGTCGGCTTCAACAAAACATAAAATATTTACAAACCGTTGGCTTAATCCACAAATAATTTTCAATGTGCACCAACTAAATTTGGCCACAACATAGTGAGGACCCAAAACAACATGCTCGAATAGAAAAGACTTCAAACAGTTACTCCTCAAAGATACACAACATGCTATATTCATTTAGTCGGCCTTATTGCACTATTAAATAGAAAATCAATCAACTCGATCTTCTAACTTGCACACAAATCAATATGAGGCATTATGATTTAAAGATAACATAGTTCATACATCAAAATATCTTCCCTGAGATTGAAAACTCAAAATGATAACATAAAATTTGCATATGAATCGATGAACACAATTATGTCGGATGCTTTGTTCTAATTTGATATTTAATCACTTAGCTTCAATATGACTTCTGGTATAAATAAATACTGATGTGCAGATCAAATCACAGACTAGGATTTCCATCAATGAAAACACCAGATGACTTGTGAAGTGTCTCTTTCCAATGTGCATAGTGGCCACAACACATTTCATTTAGTCACTGTGAGATGATAGTCACTTCAAAGGATGTATATTGTATCTTGGGGATTCCCGTTGTTGGTGACCTAGTTGTTTATGATCACACGGAGTAGGGGGTTATTGATGCATTGAGGAGGATATTTCATGATGAGGAGATTAGTGGGTATGAGCTTCCATGGTGAGAGATGGTCGCTTTATATCAACCATTACCTTGTGTTCTAGCTAGTTTCATTTGAGGTTTCCTATGTCCCGACCGTAGGTCAAAGGGACTCTCTATTAGATGAGGCTAGACACTGGAGAGCATGACTACATAGGGGATTAGATATGCATGGGGATCTTGCATGTTGGCTCATTTGTATCATGATTTGCATCAGTTAGTGTACCTTGGAGCCATGAGTTTATTAGCTAGGGTGATGTTGTTGCAAATTTGGGCATGGGAGCACATAGATGTCATGCGACCCATGGTGGATAGGAATCATCTAGTGAGTAGACCATATGTTTTTGGGTATACAGGTTCAATTTTCCAACCCAAGTTGGGAAAATTAGAGTATTGGTGTCGGGTTCTTGATGATATGGATACTGTGATATGGAGGCCATGTTTAGACTGCAAGTAGTGCACTATGGACAATATTGAGATGCCATATGTTTTCACCTTGAGGTACTTTATTGGGTGTACACAGTTTGTGATCGAGATATTTCTATTGGTGAGAGTGATTCGCTAGTATGGCAGAGTTCAGGTGATCCCTAGGGAGTGGAATTATATGTGTAGAGGCAACAAGATACTCTGAAGTGGGGACCTGCATTATCCTATGATGCAACTAGTCAAGAGTATTTTAGATTACATACACAGATATGGGAGTAGCATCCAAATATTTTAGATACCTTGATGACTGATGATTGTGTACAATATTTCTTTACACATCCCTTCCAGAGGATATCTAGTCCCAAGGAGCCAGTACCAACTTTGGATGATAATGAGAGAGCACCACCACATGCACCTAGATGGAGGAGGGATGGGGGAGATGGAGATGAGGAGGAGGGAGATGGCGGGGATGGAGGAAATGGAGATGATGGAGATGGGGGTGGAGGTGGACTAGTATTGGATGTTAGAGTGTCTTGGAGGAGGAGGTCTACGGTGCCCTCAGGACAACAACAGATAGGGCCCTCATAGATTTAGAATCATGTGCCCTCCCATCAATAGTAGGCATAGATAGCTGCCTTATAGGCATAGGTGTAGAGCTTATAGGGATAGATGGAAACAACACACGCATTGGCATAAGCACATGTACAGGAATAGGCATAGGCATAGGTATAGGCATAGGCATAGATCGCCTCTCTAACAATAGAGAGAGATGTCATGAGGCAGAGATGTGAGTAGGCAGAGGCCTTAGCAAAGAGACTAGAGAGAGTGGTCAAGGGCACCACGGTAGGGTACATGCTTCTAGAGGTGAGACATTCAGCTAAAGAGGCATAATATTATAGGTTGTGGTATCATGACGCAATGCCTACATAACAGCGTGTCAATTATGCATAGTATGCCAGTGCTAGATCAGGTTGGATCCACTCACGAACGACTAGTAGAGGTGTGACTGGACGACCTCCCAGAGATCCATCAGGTAGGGATCCAAGTGTAGGTCCATCTAGTGGTGTAGCAGGAGGCTCAGTTAGGCCAGGAGTGTCTAGGGGGAGTAGCACATAGCTCTTGTGTTCACAGTTGATGTACTGACATTTGATGATGTATTTACCTATTCAGTTGGGGACTTTGTGATATTATTGCCACATTTTGTTGATTTATCTCTCCATGTTTTATGATATTATTGTATACTTGACATTTATTTTGAATTAATGATATCAAGTTTCCACAATCCATAATGTTCTTTCCAATGGTTTTTGGTTTTGATTGTGTAAGAATTTTTACATCAACGTTTTGGATCACACTTCGTGATCCATCATCAGGATGAGAGCAGAGCTAAAGGAGAGAATGAAAAGATGCAGACCAAGAGCTATTTAAAAAGAACAAGGCAGGGAAAGGAGAGAGAGGGGGCACAAAGACCAAGAACCAATAAAGAAATAAATATAGATATTCTCATAAAAATATATATATAATAGGAAACAAATAACTAATAAAATAAAGAATTCTCTTTAAAATATATAAAAGACAAGGAACAAATAAAGAAATAAATATATATATCTTAACATTATATAAATGTAAAAATATTTATAAAGAAATAAATAAAATAATAGGAAACAAAGAAATAAATAAAAATAAAGATGATAGGAAACAAACCAATAAATAAAAATGAATACAAATATAAATATATGTATATAGGGAAACAATTAAATAGATAAATATAGAAGCTCACTTAAAAAAGACAAGGAATCAATAAAGAAATATATAAATATATATATCTTAACTTTATATAAATGTAAAAAAGTTTATATAAATATATATTTGTCAAATATATATATAAATACAATTATATATACAGGAAAGAAAGAGGTTCCAGATCAAAAAAGGAAAAAAAAAGCAAAAAGAACCACAGAAGAAGAAAGGATAGGAAGGGAAACAAAGTAGGGGAAAGACGGGACGAAGGCCAATGAATAATAGGAAACAATTAAGTAAAAATATATACGGATATTCACATAAAAATATAAGAATAAAAAGACAAAGAAACAAAAAAGAAAAATATAAATATAAATCTTAAATTTATATAAATATATTTATGTATATATTTCTTAAATATATATATAAATACAACTATATATATATATATAAATACATCTATATGTATATATATATATATACATGTATATATATATGTATATATATATATGTATATATATGTATATATATATATAGTATATATATATATATATATATATATATGTATATATATATATATATACACATACATGTATATGTATATGTATATGTATGTATATGTATATATATATATGTATATGTATATATACATATACATATGTATATGTGTATATATATATATATGTATATGTGTGTATATGTGTATATATACATATATATATACATATATATATATATATACATATATATATATATATATATATATATATACATATATATATATATATATATATATATATATATATATATATATATATATATATATATATATATATATATATATATATATATATATATATATGCAGAAAGAGGCCAAGATTAAAAAAAAAAGGACAAAAGCTAAAGGAACCAAAAAGGAAGAAATCACAGTAAGGGGAACACAGGGGGAGAAAAAAGGAAAGGGGGCCAACATAAACCAGGGGAGCGGAAAAGAACAAGAGAAGGAGACCAAAGCACGGGAAGGGAGGCAAGAGCACCCAATGAACAAGGGAAAGCAGGGGGATCAAGAAGAGGGAGGGAGATGAGGGGTATGAAGGTTGGCTAACAAGGGATGCCAAGCCTGACTCAACTTCCACCCTTCATCCCGATTAAGGTTCAAGGGGTGGTTGTTATTTTCAATGGCTTCTTTTATCTTCCTTTTGACAAAATTGTCTTCTTTGTGTAGGATTTGGGTGCTTTCGATGCAAATATGGTGCTTTTTGGAAGAAGAGTGGTCGGCTAAAGCAGATTTGAGGACCCGCTCATGTCTAATATCAGCTATGTGTTCTTTGATTCTAGTGCTGAACGATCGACTAGTTTCACCAATATAAGGTGCACCACAAGAGCACATAACCATGTAGACAGCTGAGTGGAGAAAGATGTCCTTGGGGTCTTTGAGAGAGGGGAGATGATTCCTCAAAGTGGAGAGGGGTTTGAAAGCACATTGGAGACCTTTTTTGTGAAGGATCTTGGAGATTTTTTGGGATAACCCATCAACGAAGGGGAGGGAGGCAACAGGGAGACTAAAGGAGCGGATGGGTTCAGAGGTGGAAGGGAAAAGAGCCTCGGCTTGGTTGAAGGCTCGAGAAATTTGCGTATTAGAGTAACCATTTAGAATGAACACGTGACGAATATGGTCTAACTCAAAGTTTAAGTTGTCCTCATCACAGATTCTAAAGGCCCTCAAGGCAAGAGTTTTTAGGACACCACTTTTTTGGCATGGGTGATGATGAGAGGACAAGTGGAGATAGAGATTGGTATGGGTGGCCTTACGATACATCTGATGCACGAGGGAACCATCAAGGTTTTTAAGAAGAAGAATATCGAGAAAGGGAAGACGGTTGTCCACTTCGATCTCTTTGGTGAAGGAAATATAGGGCACGAGGCTATTGAGGTGGGAATGGAACTCCTCTAATTTTGCCAAGCCATGGGGCCAACATACATTGGTGTCGTCAACATATCTTTTCCACCACTTTGGCTTGAGAGGGAAGGAGTGAAGGGCCATGTCTTCGAAATGCTCCATGAAGAGGTTGGAAATGACCGGGGAGAGAGGGGAACCCATGGCCACACAATCGACCTGCTCATAAATTACCCCTTGGAAGGAGAAAAAAGTAGACCTTAAGCACAAATCAACAAGGGAAGCAATCTCTTCATTAGATTTTTGCCTAACAATTTCAATCGAGTCGGGGATGGGAACCTTGGTGAAAAGAGAAACCACATCGAAGCTCACCAAAAAGTCATTACTCTCCAACTTTTGATCATTGGAAAACTGAACAAAATGGGAAGAATTTTTGATGAAGGAGTTTGACTTCCCAACCAGAGGGGCCAAGGGGTAATTTATTTTGAAATTTATATGATATGAAGTGAATACTGTTGATCGATATGTTGTCTATATGCCCATGTGATGAATGCTTATGATGGATACATTTTATTTTTGTTCTATATAGTATGTGATGCTCATATGATTATGCCATGGTTATGTATGAATGCCATAATGAAATGATAATGCATGGTTTATGATTCTATATACTTTATGAATGATGTTTTATAATGTATGTGATGGATGTGATCATGCAGCGTAATATGTAATGAATTTTATTTTTTATTTTTTTTCTAATGCAAATATATGACCTAATGCATGGATGGATGTACGATAATGCTAATGCATGTATGATATGATAATGCTTTCTAATGTATTATATGATAATGCTTATGCAAATACTTGTCGATGATCTTTTTTTTGTTAATGTCAAATGTACTCAATCCTTTAATGAGAGATATAAAACCATTTTGAGATTTTTCCAGCCTTGGAAAATCTAAAATGCAGATGCAAAAATAATATGGATACAATCTCTCTTAACCATGCAAATCTAAATATGCACTGTTGTCATTTTTTTAGCTGATTTTTCGTGCTTGGTATCATCATTGAGCTTTTGATATGTTGAAAGTTAGTACAAACATAAATGGTATAATTAGACCATGATGACCTGAGTACAAGTTTCATTGATTTTTTTATATTGCAAGGTAACACAAGCATCTAGGCATAATTGAACCGAGATGAATTGAGTATTGCTTCCATAAAACAAACAAGAGTTAATCCCTTCCCTATGCAAATTCAGAATGTCATTAATGATACTTTGTAGAGCATGTCCCGCAACAATTTGCATAGTAATGATCAACTCACAAACAATAGTCAAAGAAAAAACAATTCTCATGATGATATGTCATTTATGAAGTCATAACGATTTGATTTTACATACATGCAGCTTTCAGCATGAATTTCACGTGGTCTTGGCGACAATGGAAAGATACATCAACATGAGTTTAAGGATTCGGTGAAGGGTCACAACGAACTTACTTTGTCTCACCGACTGAAGGAAATGGGAACATATCAGTAGAGCTGGGCGATATCGGAATAGGTCTCAGCGAAGTGGTTTTGTCTCACCGACATCACATCTGAGGTTTCACTTTGGACTAGATTTGGAGTATTCGGTTTAGTATCTTAGCGAATTCAAGTGTCTCACTGACCCGTATGCATATGGATACTTATCGGTAAAACTAATGGCTATCGATATAATATCTTGGCGAGGTTTTCTTGTCTTACTAACTTTATGCAAAGTGTTATTTCACCGAGACTCTTGTAGCATCGGAGTAATATCATAGCGAACCCATCAAGTATTGGTGACTAAGTCTTGAGGGGCTTTCGGCGAAAGGTTGGTAGTGTCTCACCGACTCTCAGTGAAATTTTTTTTTGGTATGACATAGTGTGCTCTCTGAGAGGTCTCCCTGACATTGATATGTCTTGGCAATACATAATACAACAAGAACATTTCAGTATGACTCATGTGTATCGAAGAAAGGTCTTGGTGAATTCGATTTGTTACACCGGCCCAAAACATAAAGGTAGAAATTTCGGTAAGAGCTAGGGTTTTCAATGAGAGGTCTCGGCGAGTGACCTCCGGTCTTGCCGATGGAACACAAAAGGTTTTTGTCGGCATAAGGTATGATTTGTCTCAGTGACACACAAGATGGTAGGTGCTTTTCGGTATAACAAAGTTATCTATATGAGGTCTCCCTGAAAGCGATATGTCATGGTGACAGGAATGATCACGTGAGCTTTCGGTAAGACAGGATGCTCTACAAGATGTCACCCCGACTACACATTGTCTTGGCGAAGGCGAATAAAGGATACATCTCAACGAGAGTGTGTTTTTGTCACAGCGACTCATAATGGATAAAGCCTTTCGGTGAAACATAATGAAATCTACATAACGTCTCCCCAACAGCAGAATGTCACAGTGACAAAAAAAAGGATGACTGACGGTGATAAAGTTTCCTTCGGCATAGGTGTTGAACTATCACAGTGACAAGGTTGATCATGGGGGCTCTCAGCAAAACAAATAATTTTCTACAAGATGTCTCTCCGATTTCAAAAGGTTACAGTGACAGTGAATGAAATGAAAAAGGGCATCTTGGTGAGAAACTTGCTTATGTCTCAGCAATTGGAAAGAACATAATACATGGCTCTCGGCGTAACATAATGTATTCATTATGTCTTCTCCCCGACTCTGATGGGTCACAACAAAAGCAAATAAGGAAAAAGAAATGCAGCTCGCATAAGGTCATAGCGAATCATAAAGAACATGTGGCGACTGTTGTCTTAGTGAATGATTTTTGAAGTCTCATACAACTGTGGCAGGCATGGATTTTCTAAGTATAGTTGCATGCAGATATCTTTGGTTGGTATCGAATCTCTGGCAAGATATTCTCTGAGATTTTAGAGGTTATGATTTTCTGTTAGTGGGCAGACATGGCTTTGATGAAAATATTTCAGTTACAATTTGAAATCTCCTGATTCAGTGCAAAAATTAAAGCTCTCTGGATAGGCATTCTCTAATTTTTACCATCATCATTATTTAGCTCCATATTCTAAAAATAGCAAGAGAGTTTCAAAATCTTGTGAAATACACTTGTTGAAGATTTCTTGATAACTGACATACTTGAAATGTATATAAAACCTGTGTTGAAAACAGTGAGAGAGCTGCTGGCCAGTAATTCTGAGAGATAGTTATTTTGGCCGTATCAAGAGATGTATTGGAAAACTCTGTAATACAGAGTTGGATTCTTAGAGTATGAGGTAGATAAGAGTGTTGAGTTTCTTGAGCTTACTTGAAAATAAAGTGATCCTCTGATATTATTATTGTAATTCTAAAATCTGTGTAAGGGGTTGGTGCTCCTTGAGATTGGTGTCTCTAAATAAGGGGTTGGTGCTCCTTGAGATTTGTGTCTCTAAATAAGGGGTTGGTGCTCTTTGAGTTGGTGCTCAAAAATTAGCCTATAAGGCATTTTTAACAGTGGTTTTTGAAGATTAATCTAGTAAGGTAGTTTAGGAGTGGTTTTTATACCCCAGGAGGGTTTTCCACTCGGCAAAATCTTGTGTCTCTTTGTTCTTTTGTGTGCTCAATTTTTTTCTGTATTGTTGTTGTTTCAGTTCACTGTTGGGTTTATTACTTTTCTCAATTCTATTTATGAATGATTACATTCAACTCATGAATGCATTAATCAGAGTAATATTGAGATCAAATTTGAGCTATGTTTTTGAATATGTGAAAATTGGTCAAATCTGTTAAGACACTGATTCACCCCCCCTCTCAGTGTCATTTTAAATCCAACAAAACTAACCATTTATTGTGGATATGTACAATGATAAGCAAGCCAAAATGAGACACGACTACGACGCCTAGATATGTACATGAGGTTTTTTTGATGATCAGGCATAAAGATGGCGAAAAGCGGACGACTGACACATGTGACAATAGATGGAAAAGCTAATCTATCACAAATAGCGCCTATTTCCAGGTTTTCACTACTTTTTTTTATTGCACTTTTTTTGATTTTATGATTTTTTGGTTGTCACCAAGATGCATGTTTGCCAGGTTTTCATCAAGGTAACAATTTTTTTGATTTTTCACTTTTTTATATTTTCTCTTTTTTGCTTTTTTTTGGGTTTTCAATCTTTTTCTGATATTTTTGTATTTTGAACTTTTTATATTTTTTTTGTATTTTTGATCTTTTTTCTAATTTTTTTGGATTTTTCAGCTTTTTACCATGCACTGGATGAGTTATGTGTAAAAATTCTTGAGATGAAGGCTATTGATAGGTTCTTCAAACGGGTCCCCTTCAGGTGTAGATAACTGATATGCTCTAGATCCATAGATTGAGACAATGATAAAAGGACCTAGCCAACTAGGTTCAAATTTTCCCTTCTTTTCCTGATCTTGTTGATTGCGAGGATTCTCTTTTAGGAACAAGCCACCAATCTTAAATGTTCTTTGTCTGACCCTATGATTATAACTTCTTGACATTCTTTTTTGATAAGCTTTGAGATGATCAATAACATGTTGATGGTGTTCATCTAGCAATTCCAACTCATGTAATTTGGATACTCGATAGTCTTCCTTTGAAATGATTCCTTTCAATGACACCTGAAGTGAAGGTAACCTAACCTCAATAGGTAAGATGGCTTCTAATCCATACACAAGGTCATATGGTGTGGCTCCTATAAGGGTGTGGATGCTAGTAGGGTATGCCCACAAAGTGGGGTTTAGTTGAACATGCCAATCATGTCCAACCTTGTTGACAGTTTTCTTCAAGATTTTCAAAATGGTCTTATTTGAGGCTTCTGCTTGGCCATTCCCTTAAGGGTAGTATGGTGTGGAAAATCAGTGCTAGATATGGAATTTTTCAAAAATTTCTTGTACATCCTAGTTTTTAAAGGCTCTACCATTGTCAGTGTCAATGGAGCTAAGGATGCCATACCGACAAATAATGTAGTTCAGGATGAAGGAGGCAATATTTTTACTAGTGATGGTAGTTAACATAATATCTTCAATCCACTTTGTGAAATACTTTGCGGTTGTGATGATGCATTTATGCACATTAGAGGAAGATGGATGAATATTTCCCACAAGATCGAGTCCCCATTGACAGAAAGGACAGGTCGATGTGAATGGTTGCAACTCCTATGTTGGTGCATGTATGAGATTTCCATGGATTGACACTTTTGGCACTTCTTGACATATTGAAAATATTCTTTCTCCATGTTCAAACAATAATATCCCAAGCATAGGATTTTCTTAGCAAGAGTAATGCCACTTGAATGAGTACCATAGATACCTTCATGAACCTCTTGTAAAGCGATTTCAAATTCATCACATTCAAGACATTGAAGGAGAGTACCATCGAGACCTTGTCAATAAAGTGTATTAGCTATCAAGGTGTGTCTAGCTGCTTGACGGATAAAGTTTCATTTTTGGTTTCAGGATAGATGAGGTGGATGGGTATTGTCTCTCAAATAGGTGTAAATATTCCCATAGATTGAGGAATCAACTTCGACTAGATGGTACATGACTTGGGACTCGAGATTGTCATAGGCAAGGTTAAACAATTATTCCACCGTGAATTCATAATGACTTCATTTTTTTGGTATTTGTAACAGAGAAGAAATGTTTTCCATGACATCTATAGCTTTGTTGTCTACTATGGTAATTTTTTCAAACTTGATCTCAACAAATTATTTCTTGAAGTCATCTACCATTCTCTTGTATGGCATCAGCTTGTCATTTTTTGTTTGATAGTCATCATTAACCTAATTTATGACTAATTGAGAGTCTCCATGGACTTGTAACTCTATGATTTTCCATTCCACTACTACCTTGATACCAATGATTAGTGCTTCATATTCAGGCATGTTGTTAGTGCAAGGGAACATCAACCTATAAGATTTTGGAATTTTGTGTCCTTGAGGAGTAACAAATAGGATTCTAGCACCCGATCCATGTTGAGTGTAATACCCATCAAAGTACAATATCCATTGTTGTGCTACCATGGTGAGGACATTTGCATCTGGAAATTGAATATGGATAGGATGGTCATCTTGCAATGGTGCTTCAACTAATTGATCTTCTATTGCTTGGACTTTGATTTCTCTTCTATCCACGTACTAGATGCCAAATTCACTCACTATCATCACCCACTTTTCTAGTCTTCCTGTTAGATTGGCTTTGCTGAGTAGATATTTCAATGGATCTATCTTGTCTATTAGTTTGATGGTATGTGTTAACATATAGTGTCACAATTTTTGAGTAGCAAATACTACTATGAAACAAGCCTTTTCAATGAATGTCTAGTTAAGTTCATAGCCATTCAATGTTCTATTGATGTAGTAGATCACCCTTTCTTTTCCTGTAGAGTCTTCTTGTGCTAGCAAAGCTCCCAAAGATACCTTAGTAGTTGCTATGTAAAGTAGGAGTAGTTTTCCCTCTATTAGTGGAACCAAGATAGGCAGATTCATCAGATATTGTTTTAATTGATTAAAGGAAGCTTCACATTTTTCATCCCATCTGAAAGAAACATTCTTGTGTAGCAAATGAGTAAAAGGATGACTTTTGTCTACCATTTGTGCAATGAATCTTGTAGAGATCTTAATTGGCTGATGTTCCTAGGAAGTGACATTTCCATGATTGATTTGACTTTTTTTGGATCTACTTTGATGCCTTTAGCCAAGACTATGTATCATAAGAGTTTGCTGATGTTACACCAAATACACACTTCTTTGGGTTTGACTACACATTCAACTTTTCCAATCGAGTGAATATTTTATCCAAGATTTTCAAATGTCCTTCCTTGGTGAGTTATTTTTATAATTGGTCATCCACGTAGTCTTCCATGAATGTGTGCATCATGCCATGAAAGATTGTTGTCATTGCACGCTAGTGGCTGGCTCCTACATTCTTTAATCCACAAGGAATCATGTTCCAACAAAATATGCCCCATGGGCATGTGAAAGTTGTGATTATAACTTAAAAAAACCATCCATGAGTGATAGCATAGCATTCCCTATTGTTAAGTTTACAATGATGTCTATATTGGGCAAAGGAAAGTCATCCTTTAGAAAAGCCTTGTTAAGATCCCTAAAATCCATGCATATTTTGATGTTGTTGTCTAGTTTAGAAACTGGTACAATGTTTGAAATCCATTCTGCATAGTCGATTGGTCGGATGAACTCTGCATCTAACAATTTTTTTAATTCTTTCACCAATAGGATGATGTGTGGATGCATTTTTCTCAACTTTTTCCAAGTGGTAGGGATAAATGATGCATTATAAGATTTAGATCTATTCCTAGCATGTCAATGTAGGACCAAGAAAAATTTATTTTTCTTTCTTTGAAGAATTTGGTGAAACTTGGCTTTTCTTCCTCTGTCATGGATGCAGCTAGGTGTAGGGTCTTTACTATTTCTGTTGTGCCAATGTTTATGGATTGTGTAGGCTCAGCCAAGACTAGAGATATCTCATGATAATGCTCAGGAAGAGTGTCAAATATCCCATCCTTTAGTGCCTCAAAGAGGTTTTCACCATTGGATACACTCTTTCTTTTTACTTTTTCTTGATCTAATACCATCATTGCATGGTTTTCACCATTAGGTCAGTTTTTGATATTCATTATTTTGTAGCTAATAGATTGAAACTCTCCTTGTTTGAAGCTTCATTATGAGATTCAATAGTGAAACATGTTTCTAGCTTTTCAGAACAAAGGAAGTTAACAATGGTATCATCATTTGCAAAGATAGTGATATCAAGCAACTCAATTTGTTCCTAGTCAATGAGTTTGAGATGTACCAAAGGTAAGGAATCATCGAATTGGTCAAGATCAAAGTCGGTAAGTGTCAAGATGGAAATGTTTTTAAGGTGTTCAAGAGAAATTCCAAGGTCTATAATGTTACTCTCCTCTAAATGATCTATCTCGCTCGATGTTTGATCATCCTCACTAGAGTCATCAATATGTAATGATCCAAATTCAAGTGGTCTAGACCCTAAAATTTGTCCCTCCATACATATGGGTGGATACCTCTTTATCACATTGATTTCTTTGTCTTCAAAATATACTTTAGATAGTGAATCCCATTCATACTCATTTGAGTCTATTTCAAAACTATCTTGCAATTGGAGGATTCACTCACAAATCTGTTGCTTGGCTTCTTTTGTTTCTTCTTTGTTTATCCCTATCTTGTCTTTTGCATTGATTGTGAAAGGTTGAATTGGTTCCGCAATACCTTCTTTTCTTTTGTCAATAGGACATTTTCCTTCATATCCCATCTTTTCTAAGATTGTGACTCCTTTACCATATGGCTTTGTTAGTACATTCAAATTTGATGCATGAGATGCTTCTTCATCTTTGTAAAGCCAATTTAGAACATCTTTGTCTTCAGATTCATCAACTAGAGTGCCTGCTTTTACAAATTTACCATCAAAGAGTGTGGTTGTTGTATGTCAAATATTTTTCCAAAACCTGGCAAAGTATATCTTTTACAACTAGTCCCACTTGAATTGGAAATACTATCAGTCCTTGAGAGGATATTTCTTCATCGTCATAAGCTTTTATGGTGATCTTTCTTTTGGAATCTATGGTTTTTTTTTAATATCCCAATGCATAGATAAGATTTAAGGTGCAGATATTTAGACCAGATCCTCCATCTATTAAAATGTTTTTGACCCTATGTTTATGGATTAGAACCTCAATATGGAGTGGAGCATTGTGGGGATGAGTAAGGGATGCATCATCATTTTTTGAGAATGATAGGCAATGGGGTGCAGTCAAGTTTCCCACCATGGCTTGGAATTGAAAAACTTCCAAATTTGTTTGTACTGTGGTGTCCACTAAAGCCTTTTCCAGAATTTCTTTATGGGCTAGTGAAATTTTAAGAAGTTCCAATATGGATATATACGTTGGAATATTTTTCAATTGGTCTATGATGTTGTATTGATTTGAAGGGGTAGTAGGTGTTTGTAATGTACTTCCTTTCAATACAAACTTGGACTACGCTCTTGTGGTCACATTGACTGGCAAGTTGTCTTGTTTGTTGTTGATTTTGATGATGTTGATTTGATTGTCAACTGCAACAATGTCTTGTTTGTGCTCAATTGTGATGTCACTAATTTGATTATCAACTGCAACAATGTCTTGTTTTCCATTGGTTTGATCATCAATGGAAAAAATGTGAAGGATTGTAGAATCATAGACATAGTTCACATTTTTCCCTTTATCGTTTGTTGAAGAGGATTCCCCTTTTTCATAGTTAGGTAGAGGATTTTTAAATGCTCTATGATCAACAGTTTTTTGAGGTCCCTCTATTGATATTTCATGTCTATCTATCAAATCTTACACCAAATTTTTTAGTTTCATGTAATCATTTGTTTTATGACCCTTGTTTCTATGAAAATCACAATAATGTGCATCGTTCCACCATGATGGTTTGACTCTTAGTTCCCAATCTCATGCCTCTGATAGTGTTATGAGTTTGGTTGCAAGAATTTCTTTCAATTTTGATTCAAGTGACTATCCCAAAGGTGTGAATATTCTATGATTTGATGGTGTTCGATATGGTGTTGAAGCTGGTTTAGATTCATTGTTGTTTTGGTTGTTGTTTTGATTATTTTTGGGTGTAATTCCTAATAGATTGAAGACTGGTTTTGCATTATGTGTTTCAACTGCACCATCATTACCAACATTCTTGTTTCTTTGCTAGAATTTGGGTTTCTCATTGTTGTTATAATGATTGGAGGAGTTTTCTGAGTTGTTCCCTTCATTATAGATTTTTAACACTCTTCTTTTAACCAAGGCTTCCTCAATCTTGAGTCCATTTTCAATCATCTTTTCAAAGCTAGGTGGAAATTGAAATTTGAGTCCATAGCTCATCTCATCATTTAGATTATCAATGAATATTTCCATCTTCTTCTTTTTTAGGTATAGGATGAGGATATCTAGCAAATAATATTCTCCATCTTTGTAAAAATGTGAGGAATGATTCACCCTTTTTTTGTTTTATGTTGTAAATATCATTCATGGTTATCTCATGTTGAATGTTGTAGAAATATTAAGTGATAAACTTATTGACCAGCTCTTCAAATGATCTAATACCTAGTGGAAGTTTTGAAAACCATTCCATGCATTGACCACCCAAACTTCTTGTAAACAATCTCATTAAATAGGTCTCTTCGTGTGAAAATTCCAAGCTCATTGTGTGAAATTATCTTACATAATCTATAAGATCATATTTGCCATTTTATTTGTCATATTTTGGAAGATCATAGTTTCGTGGAAATGGTATCATGTTTAGACTTCTATCAAAAGGATAAGGGCAGATATCTTGCAACAAATATCTCTTGGTTGTTCCTCTTTGCATGTCTTTGATTTGTTGTTGACCGTTTTGCATTTGTTGGGTTAAAGCATGCATTAGATCTATGTTTTGTGAATCAAATTTTGTTCTCTTAGGAGTTCCATCCAATTGGTTGATATCAAAGTCATTAGGTAGTTTCACACCTTGGTTTTCCAGCATCAAAAATTATTTCTCTCCATCTTTTTCTAGAATTTTCCCCATGAATTTGTGAAATTTAGGGTCTTGTTGAGTGTGTTAAATGTTCTCATCTATTATTTCATTCATTTCAGGTTGGTGGAATCTATGAAAGCGATTTTCTTTAGCTTCATCCATGGTGGTTTGAGTTTCAATTTCTTTCTCTTTGAGTTTTTGTTTTTGGGCTCTTGTTAAAACATGCATACAAGTGATAAAGGTTTTTCTATACTTTGATCTTTGTTTGTGAATTAGATGGATGTGCTAAAATAGGGTGAAAATGTGCTAAAAGATCGCACATATGCACTAAAACAAAGCTCAGATGCTCTAGACTATCCCCTAGATGCGCTAGAACAGAAAATGTATGCATTGAAAGATATGATAAATGTGTTGGAAAATACTATGTATGCACTGATTGATGTTGTAAATGCATTGGAAAAGACTATGTATGCACTAAAAGATGTTGTAGATGTGCTAAAACAAGCCAAATATGTGCTAGACTACCCCCAAATATGGTTCAAGTTATCTGACATACGTTCAACTTAGTTATCTATAGGTAAATGCACTAAACATATTGTAAATGTGCTGGAAGATGGGACAAATGCACCAGAATATGGACTATATGTGCTGAAAGGTGAAGCCAATGTGCTAGAAAAGACTCTATATGCATTGATAGATGTCATGGATGCACTAGAACAAGCCAAAGATGCATTGGATTATGGGGAAAATGTGCTATAATAAACCCTAGATGAGCTGAAAAATGAGATGAATGCACTAAAACAAATTTTGGATGCACCAGACTATGAACCAAATGCACTGAAATAGGAAGTGCATGCACTAAACTAGAAATGGTCACTATTTTGGAAGTTTTTCTGGGTTTCCCATTTTTGGATCTGTGAATTGAGTGTTTTCTGGATGGATGATCTTCTGAACAATAAGTTTGCCTAGTTTTCTTTTTTTTTAATCATGTGAATTTTGGTGTTTTTAATGGATGATCTCTTGAAAAATGATTTCAAACACAACAAGTAGTAAAATAGTTGTTTCACCCTATGATCTAAACATTAAGTGTATGTTCAAGGATCTGGTCCGATCCCTTTGATTTCCACTGGTATTAAACAATAGAAAACAAATCAGTCAGACCCAATGTCAAGGGTCATTAATAACATCACAACCCACATCTTAGAACTACATTAGCTCACATAGCCATGTCACTCCCTAGAGGGCAGCCATGTTTTTACCTTTTCTAGGTTTTAACCAAAATTCAATCCCTTCACTTTCATCTAGTAATCCCTGGTAGTTATATGGTGAGTATCTTGGGAGCAGATTCTTCCCTCCCCTTGCACTGTGAATATTAAAAATGTTTAGAAATTGACTCGGTTGGCTACTACAATTAAAGTTCTTAGTAAGAGTTTTCATTTGGTGTGGAAAAATGATAAACTCCCTTAGGAGACCTCCCAACCTTTAGAACAAAGGCTTTGGGGATGGTTATCAATGCACACTACCGTTGAATGTGATTTTCCACACAATCACATTTGATTATAGTGGGTTGGAATACTTGGCTTTAGCCTTCCCACTTAGATCATTCCCTTAGGGTGAGTACCTTTTCCCACTATGGCATGCCTTCTAAAGGTGCTATTGCAATAAATGAAAGAGTGAGTTTGGCATTCTAGTCACCCAGTGAAGGGGAGAGCATAGGCCTATCACTTTACAAGTGCAATATGCATGGTATTCATCAACCTAATAATTAAACTAGATGCCTAATTTAATCAAAGAAAAATAATAATTTCATCCCCTACAAACACCATTAGTAGTTTCAGATAATTGTCTTTGACAATGTTTAAAGCATCTGCAAAACAAAAAGACATCTATTAATTTCCAAAATTTTAAGTTTCTACAAATAAAGATAAATGTGCTAAAATAGAAACCATATACACTAAAATATTCACTATATGTGCTATTCTAGAAAGTAGAAAATGAAAACCCAAATCCTGTATGCACCAGAAGAGGAGAAAATGCACTGAAAGATGCCACATGTGTGCTAAAATAGAGACTGAATGGGCCAAAATATCAAGTATATGTGCTAAAACAGGGACTGGATGCACCAAAAGACCAGGTAAATGCACTGAAAGAAGCTTCGGGTGCACTACATTAAAATTCACAATCAAACCTGCAGACAAAAAATTGCTAGAAAATGTTAAAAATGGGGCTAGGCCCCACTATGGGTGCCAAATTTATGTGTGTATGAAATCTGTGAGTGCATAAGAAAATAATACAACACATCAATGAAACATTATATTAGGGAATTCAAATTATAATCAAATTGAATCAACAAACTCTCTAATAGTGTCTCAGTGTCCTCTATCTCCAATTTCAAGTCATAATGGCTCTCAGATTGTGTATGCACATGAATTTCCAATGGAAATGCAAGAAATCTTCCTACATGATTGATTTCTAAAATGATGTAAATGATAGCCAAGATTAAGATGTTGCTATGATATTGATAATGTAAATGATGTGGTTATACTATTGAAATTAAGATGCAACTAATGGTAAAGCCATGATTAATCTAAATAATGCTATAATGCTCATATAATAATGCTCTCTAAAATTTTGTAGAGTTTAATTGTGCCAAGCTCTCGATATGAAATGTTGTAAATGAGACTCTATTTATAGATTTCTCCAAGGCATCAACCTATGTGGCAGGATTCAACGGTCTGGATTTGATCTAGAGAGATGGACGGTTGAGAGTGAAGAGGTTGGAGAGAATCAAGGAAAGTGTTCCCTTTAGAAGAAAAAATTGCCAAGTGTGGAGGGGAATCAAATGGAGGTGAAGGCCAAGTGTCTTAAAATTGATTATAATTTGTTGAAGATAAATGCTAATTAAATATTAAGCATATTTAATTTCATGAGACACATGATGAGGTGGAAGATGAGAAGTTAGTAAAAATTTGACTAAATTCAAATTTAATAAAAGGGAGTTAAATAAGAAAAACTAATTAAAATTGTTTATTTAATTAAAACATGAAGAAAAATGATTTAGAATAAGAAGAATTAAAGAAATTTTTGAGCTATATAAATAAATCTTATCAATTTATTTATAAGTAGACGAATTAAAGATTATTAGTTAAATAACTTGTATTTAATTAATTTCCTCCATACCAATTTTATGTGTATACAATTTTAAGTTGATAAGAGGTTGATGCCCATCGGAAAATGATGGAATTTTTAAAAAAATTCCTTGTGTGGTTGAAGGCAAGGTAGGTTGTAAAGTTTTGGAAGTTGAAGCAATAAAAGTACTCTATTTTTGGTAATTCCAAAACATGTTTTTCTATCCAGATGAGTGGTACAAACACGTACGGTCACTTCATGGTGTGATACCAATCGTAAATGAAAGATATAAATGAATATACTTTCTTCTATTTTCATTGCACTTAATTCATTGAGTTTTGATGGAGTTATGCCCATTTTACTACAAACATGTTTGAAACCCTTGTTAGGGTAATAGTGAGCAAACAAATCAATTTTGAAGGCTTCCATAAAAAATAACCTGTCTTGGTTCCAAGACATGTTGTATAAGGCATAAATGGGCATCTGAAAATATATTTACATTCTTGATATCATGTCTTCATTGAAATTTATGGCCAAAAGCCTCAAATTGTTGCTACCAAGTTT